>JAXCGZ010017561.1:0-12500 GCA_037179515.1 Halocaridina rubra | reverse complement strand
TTTAAATTATACAAGTTGTTGTCTGTGTATGCTTACATTCAAGTTTAAGCACCACATGCAGCATGTTGCATCAAGTCAAGTCACAGAACCACTAGGAGAGTGATAGAACTTTGATATAGGAAACTGCATGCCACAGTTTCTCTCAAAAGTGGTTTTAAAGTCTGTATTGAATCTTATATGAGTGATTTAATGATGGTATTTCAAACTGTGATCATTCTTGCAGTGATCTGTGAATACTAGGTTTGGATTGGTGCACTTTTTAACTACTAAAATACCCATGTAATGAAAAACTCGTGTATATATTAAGAATTTTAGTTATTTGGACGTTTAGACCCACAAGTCCATTGCTCAGAAGTGCCCAAACCATATGACCGGCCCAGCTTAAGCAGTTGTAAAGTGAATATAATGTAATATTACCTGTTAATATTCTTGTAATGCGTGTTGCTGCAAGAGAAAGAAATTAGGAATTAATGTGAATTTTAAGAGGGTCATGCAAGGTCTTTGACTGCAAACAAGATGGAAGAGTGCACGAAACCTTGCCTGTTAATCTAAAATCCAGTTACCTAAACTGTATTTAGTAAGTATTCCCAAATTTGAAATATCCTTATATTAATACCTTCCAGGAAGTAGATTTTTTATTACAAATTATTTCCCGACAATTATGAACAAGTAAAGTGAGATTGTAATACACCGACGTATGGGCAGGTATGGGTTTTAGTGAGAAAAAAAAAGAGAAAATGTGAAAGGACTAAAGGCACAAGTGAAGTCACTGGTTGCTTGTTTTATTTGGCTCGGTGTAGTTCCTATGCAGAGTGCCCGCTTATTATTAACATCCTATAAGTGGTTAACTTTTATATAGCTTTATCCCCCCTTATATTTGTTAGGTTGATTATCTTCATCAGGTCTCATGTTATGTTTAGTATTGTAGTAGTTGTAATGTCTCTTGGCCTCATGTTCTTAATGTTTTATATTACTGACGAGTGCTTATAAACATAGGTCAAAGAAAAAGGTCTAATGATGTACACATGTAATTGTTATCAGCCAAGCAGGGTTCGAACTTGGATCTCATAATTCTAACATTAACATCGCTGCAATATTGAAGGCCTTTTGGGTCTTTCTTTCAATATGATTGGGTACATGATTTTTAAACCCATGATTATTTGGTGATTTAATCTATTTATTAACTGTACATGTTTAGACTAATACTTCTCTCCAAAAGGTCAGGAGTTAAACTATTCATACAGAACCAAAGCAGAAGCATGGTAAAATCCTGTTACTATAATAGTTTTCCTACTGTTTGCAATGTTTAATATGACTGCTTTTGCTATGATGTACAAGATGGTGCTAAATAATTACAGTGGTTTGTTAATTTTATGAAATTTTAGAGAATTGCCATATATTTGTTACCATGTCTGGGTCTGTGGTCCTGTCTATTATAGTGTTCCTTCCCCGCAGTGATGTTTTCCTTGTGTTAGGCGAAGCTATACAGCTAACAAATCTTCTGGGTAGTTGTGTTCAAAAAGTAAATGAATTTTATAAGTTTTAACAATTTTAAATTTCTTTTACGTTATCGGGTTACGTAAAAGTTTTACAAATAAATCCAAACTGTTTGTAGAATGAATACCTGAAGTAAAGAGTTGATGTTTGCTGGGTTATTTTTTGCTACTAAATTTAAATAGTTTTTTAATGTAAATTATGTAAACCCATTTAAAGTAAAAACATTTAAATTAAAAGTTTTGTAACAATATCAGCATATATAGGCTATTCAAATAAAATTTTAGACCATCTTTAAATATGACACAAAGTAGGTGTCCGATTTCTTTAAATTGTAGGCTGTTTACAATGCGAAATTTAAAGGCAAATTTAATTTAGAAACTATCAGTGCCAATGAGTAGATTTTTATGCATGAAATTTGTGTATCGCAAAGTTTTTTCCCTCGAGTGACATGCAAGGGACTGAATTACAAAGTAGAGTATAAGACTATCGAATGTAAATACTACCATTTTTTTTTTTTTTTTTTAGAATATCAGAAATGTTGATTAGAATGTTATCAAATTTAGTAACAAATGTTAATTTTGAATGTTATCAAATGTGAAAGTAATGAAATGTTGATTTTGAATGTTATCAAAGGTAAAAAATGCAATTTTTTTTTTTTTTTTTTTTTTTTAGAAACAATTGGAAATGTTTTTGAATATTACTTGTGGGCTGCCATTAAGTGCTTTAGAGAGGCATGTACGGTGCAAATAGCGTATTTTAAAATTTCTTGTATGTTGTCTTTTGCATTTTAGATGTGTATGTGTTGTCTGGCATTTAGGAAAAAGTGGTGCTATGCTGTAACTGCAGTTATGAGCTCATTACATGCATGTCTCAAGCATTGACATACATGTGAAGGGAGCTCTCAAATCATTGTGCCTTACCACAGGGCATGTTTTAGTGCTCTGCTGCTTTCATGACTGGATAAGAAAAATTTACATTTTGCTTAAATACAAATTTATGATTTTATATGTGCCATTGAACTTAATATGTACTCCCTGTAACAATATTCATTGTACCAGATTTTTTTTCTCATTTAATAATGCTGTCGATTCTACATATGATTTTGTAAAGGGATGGTTGTGTTGACTGGAAATGAGGTTAAGTAATGTTTCATACTTCGGCCAAAATTATGTACTAATTTAACAAGAAGCCTCAGATTTTTTTTCTACTATTTTACTATCTCATTGTTTAATTGCAATTTCTACTTATATTGGCATCGGATCCACTCAAGTATTTTGAATGATTTTAAACCTAATGGTCTCATAACCATCTCAATGTACGGATTCTTTTATTACTGTACAAATCCCTATTCATATGGACTGTGTGATACTGCTTGTTGGCTTTGGTCAAGGCGCAATGGCCAGATTTGCACAGTTTGAATGGCTAGCATACTCTCTGTACTTAATGCACAAATTTTGTAACTGTACTGAAAATAAATAGTTTTTTTTAGAATTCAGAATGTTACCTTTTACAAGTCTCTAGAACCTTCATCCCTGTCAAGTTTTTCCTTATAGTAGAGGAGAAAGTAAGAAAATGTCATGCCGTCCACCTTAAGGCAACTAAACTGGAAGTCTTGAGACCTTATGGCAACTAAACGAAGTTCTTATGGCAACTATGATACAGGAGACTTAAAATGATCACTGGTGTATTTTTGTTTCTGTGGACATGTCAAGGAGTTCATCTACTTCGTTTAGCATACAGCCTGGTTTATAGAACCAGTGATATTTACCTAGGATTTCGACATTAGGGGTAATTTGGGATTGTGTGCAATTCACTAATTAGAGTATTCCAAGTCCTTTAAAATCATAATTGTAGCACCTGTTACCCCATCATACTAGATGTTTTTAAGAGGGAAAATATTTTTTGCTTCGCATATTCTTACCAAATGGGGTGAATCTTTGAAATTGACTAAGACAGCAGATGGAGAGCATATCTAATTTCCACAGCTTTAACCTGTGTTTGCTGTTGGGAAGGCATGGAAGAAAAATTTCATGTCCTCACATATACGCTAGTCTACTAAATATTTAAAAATCTAATATTTATTTGGTTAAAAAAATGGGAATATAAATCACCCACTTCAACTGTAATGTACTTTTTTCTTTAAAGCATTCATGTTAAACCAAGGATTACTAGCCTTTTCTTGCAGCTCTTCCAGGTGCCTTTCGTGTATTTCTTTTTACAAATCCCAAGCCCACCCAAAATTTGGAAAATTAGAAATACTGATAGACAATTGTTCAACAGCTTGTGCTGTTTACCGAATATTCCCCCATGCAGATGCAGAATAGCCATGCAGAAAAAGGACTGGCCTTTGGGCTCGAGAAGAAATTTATCAGTTAGGTACATAAGTGCATAGCAGCCATCTTGCATAAATATGCTATTAATATAAATAACTTTATTAGCAGCCTTCTACATTGACTACGGTCTTTAATAACTCTTGCCATAAATTAATATAAATGTTGACAGCCATATAAGTTGACTATTTATCAGGTTTATAAAGACCAAGAGAAAGTAAATCTTTATTATTTACAGCAGTCTAATCCACATTATGTAAAGGAAACATACAAAGTATAGAAATAATTATATGGAGGTGAAGTCAGTTATAAATTTGTATGTGCACCCGATTCTAGAGGAGGAGGATTGTAAGGAGAAAGTATCCATTCTTTCTTTTCGTTAGTCGATTGCTCTTGCCTGTGGTTGAGAAAAAGAAAAGTTATTTCAAGTCAGTGGGACTCCCAAAAGTCCTATATCAAATGCAAGTTATCCATCACACTATTATCAGGAAACTTATATTCAACAATACTTGTTTATAGTAGCTTATAAATATCTCTTACGTTACCAAGGGCCATTGTAAGAGGGATGGCATATTTAAAACACTCAAGAGACTCACCCTTTCAACTGTTTTGTCTCTTGTAAACCCATCCAACAATATTCTCACACATTCCACCAATCTTACACCTAAAACTCACTTATTTCACACCTACACACAAGCCGTGATCCAATTACAAGGGTTCTGGATGGAGAGTTCATGGCAAAAACCTCTGGAGGAAAATATGGGGGCGAGGGATTCCACGTCCCTCGCTCTGTCCTATTTAGTCAGTTTTTATGACACGTGGGGAACAGAGAGAAAGATGGAAATGGACGTTAAGGGAGAAATAACTATGGAAGGCAGAGTATGGTGTGACTCATCAGACAGAAGTTAGCTATTTGACAAGGAATATAACCTTGTTCTTTTAAAGATTTTCTCAATTTGTAAGTGTATTTACAGTACATCATACACAAGAGCAATTACATAAAAGTAAACATCAGGTCTGAAATGTAAAATATATAGGTCAGACAATCAGATACTGATAGTCACATGTATGCGATGTATATATCGTATCAAAGTGACCCGTCATTTTTAAAATGGGGCGTTCAGATTTTTTTCTTAAAATGATCAATAACTATTGCTGAAAAAACTATTTTGCATTTTATTCTAATATTTATGAGAAGGAAGTTGCGAGTGAATGTGGGAAAGAGTAAGGTTATGAGGTGTACAAGAAATGAGGATGGTGCTGAATTGAATGTTATGTTGAATGGAGAGACACTTGAGGAGGTTGATCAGTTTAAGTATTTAGGCTCGGTTATAGCTGCAAATGGTGAAGTGGAAGCAGATGTGTGTCACAGAGTGAATGAAGGATGTTAAGTGTTGGGTGCATTGAAAGGTGTGATGAAGAATAGAGGGTTGGAAATGAATGTTAAGATAAGTTTTGTATGAGAAAGTGGTTGTGCCAACAGATGTATGGATCAGAGTTATGGGGTATGAAAATAAGTGAGACGGAAACTAAATGTGATTACCTAATTGTGTTTACGGGAAAGAGCCCAAAGCTCGTATCTTCCCGTCTCCTGATCGGTTCCATACTTAGTGATATTTATCGTACCTGTCCTTAAAACTATGGATTGAGATAGCATTAACTACCTCCTCGCTTAGCCAATTCCAATTATCAACTACTCTTACACTGAAAAAGTATTTCCTTACATCCTGCAAACAAGTTTTCTTACGAAGCTTCAAATTATGACCTCTAGTTCTAGAGCCAGCCATATCAAAATATCGAAAATGTGTTTGAGATGAAATGCCTGAGGAGTATGATTGGTGTATCTCGATTGGATAGGGATAGGAATGAAGTGGTGAGAGCAAGAACGGGTGTGAGGAGAGAAATTGCAGCCAGAGTAGATATGAATGTTCTGAGATGGTTTGGCCATGTGAAAGGATGGATGATGAAAGGCTGCTGAAAAAGGTGATGAATGCGAGAGTTGATGGGAGAAATGCTAGAGGGACGCCTAGGTTTGGAAGGATGGATGGAGTAAGGTGAGCCCTGAATGATAGGAGGATGGATGTGAGGGAAGCAAGTGAGCGTGCTAGGAATAGGAATGAGTGGCGAGCAATTGTGACGCAGCTCTGATGGGCATCTGCTGTTACCACGGGGCTGCATCTTACAGACGTAGCCCTGTGGTAGGGGCAGTAGGAGGAGTTGGCAGTTGTGAAGCGACACAGGTTGTGGAAGAGCCGGGAGGATGGGCTGTGGCACTCCAGCAGTGCCATCTGAACAGTCGCTAGCTCCCTCGTCATTGCCCATAGAGCAAAGTAATCCCCTTGTTGTTTTCCTTTCTTGATGTCGGCTACCCCTCAATTAAAGGGGAAAACAGCCAAGGTAGATAGAATTTATGAATATGGTCCCAACTTAACTTCAAATAAAACTACAAATGTATAAACTTACATAACATTTGGAGATTCCAAATTGATCTGATGAGGCGCAATGCTGATGGAAGTGGAGTCTGTGCCACTCACAACAGCAGAATCTAAGCTAGTGTTTGCCTGAAAATAAAACTCAAGAATACTACTGAATATGAAATGCATCATTTAAAGAGTACGATGAAAACTACTTCATTACAGTATTTAGGCAAAGTTCCGGTGGTTTTCACAGAAAATTACAAAGCTCTAGAACATTTGTATTTTTTATTTCAAGAATTAAACCTAGACTTGATAACTTTGTCAATAATACCACTACTGACGAATCCAAATATTATCTAGTTTAATACTAGCTACACGGATATATAATAACCCCCACTCAAACAACTTTACAATATATAAATTATATAACAAAGCAGAAAAGTAGTGGCTTAGAAATGCAAACAAGCATCTACACAGATACCACGCCGGTATATTTGAAATACAAGCTGCAGCTGCATTGACAATATAATAGCTATATGATGGCATTTTTGCCATATATAGTCCACAAAAAGTATTTTAGTTACAAACAAGAAAGCATAGCCAACATACAAACAATTGTCTATCTATATACAGGGACCACATTAGCGTTGGAAAAGGGGGTGACTGCATAAAATAATGACAAATTTGACTCTACGGAAGAAAACTTCAATAGGAAGGAACCCCAGTCATCTCTGTTATTTAGTAGGCTTATGAAACGCTGAACACGAAGGTAGTATTCTGAATATCGCCCAGAGAGAGAGAGTAAGCAGATCGAGAAAGAGAAGGGACTACAGGAGGCAGAGGAAACTTCCAAGACAAAATTTGTATAATTTTTTCTTTTTATGGCTGGACCTATAGTGCCAGTGGTAGATTTGCTTATCTTAAGATTGCTTATCATGATCATGTTAAGATAACAGGAATGAAATTGAGTCACTGGAAAAATGGACAATATCAGGAAATTCAGCATACAAACTTCAATCACTGAAGTTTAATATCGTGTTCTCAGTAATACATGATCTGTCAATTGATATATAGATCTTAGGTGAAATTATATTACAATTATTAGCACTGGCACAGACTCCTTAAAGGAATAATTACAAGAATTTTCAGGGCAGGTTTACCCAGCCAATGATTGGATGGCACACAATATATCCTGTATTGGATAACTTTATAAAGCAATTTATAAGTCCTTCCATATAACAGTTGTGAATAAAATACGAGCTTGCAAGTTGGGGAGATTGAGAAAATGGGGACATCTTGTGACCTAGTTATGGAATATGCTTAGGCAGTGGGATTACAAAAGAATGAGGCAAGGAGTACGATTGAGATGCATGCGAATTTTTTCCCTTTTTCCTATATTGCTGTTGAAAGTTAACTACCATCATGTGAAAGGGGATTACTGTAATTGCATACCAAACTGTATTTACCTTACTGTGCTCACAGGTAAGTGCCCTATGCTCATAACACTGTCTCCAGGTCAGCTTCATGTCATACTTAACAAGTTCCAATTAACTATTCTTACACTATAAAAATACTTTCATAAGTCTTCAGAAATGTTTTTCCCCGAAGTTCCAAATTATGACTTCTAGTTCTAGAGCCACCCATATCAAAACCATCTCAAATGTTTGAAGAAAAAATGTACATGATCCCATTAAAATAAGTTTTAGTTTGTCTACCACTGTGTTTATCCAATTCCAAAAATGTATTATTACAATACAGTGATAAAATAACGATACATTCCGCGCTTCCATTAACTAAAAATAATAATAATAATAATAATAATAATAATAATAATAATAATAATAATAATAATAATAATAATAATAATAATAATAATAATAATAATAATAATAATAATAATAATAATAATAATAAACCTTTATTTCCAATGTACATTGGGTATTCAAATAAAATACATATATATTCCAGATAGACATCTGTGGTGTACAATATAGACATACTAAAACAAACAAATCATAAAGATGGGTGTACCATTAAAAATTACAAGTAAAATCTTCCTTTAAGAGTAACTTCTTAAGATTACATTTAAAAGTATACACTGAACCAGCATTTTTTAGTTCACTGGTAAGCTGATTATATAAATGAGGTCCACGAATGTTTATATCTCTTAAGCCAATATCATTAAGTTTTTATTTTAATACATGAAAATTCTGATTAAGTTCATTCATAATTTGCTAGATATATAGTGAAATTCCCTCCACATTTAGTAATTTATTTACCAAAATGCATAACACTTCCTCGTCATGTCTATGAACAAACAGCATAAGAGAAAGACCTAATTACTTACCTGATGATCATCAGCTTTAAAGAAAGGATTTTCAAAGTTGCTGTGAGACTTCTGTGGGTTGACGCCCCTGTACGGTGGAGCATCAATGGAAGCAGAGCTGCTTGGCGCTGGGCTGTTGGTCATAATAGCAGTATCAGAAAGGACCCCAAAAGCAGGATTGGAGAATCGGTAAGTTTGATTCGCTCTGAAATAAAAATTCATACTTAGCAGTAATTAAAAAACATTCATTGTGGTCTTCAAAAATTAAGCCTGCAACATTAAATTTATTTAATTGTTCTAATAGAAACTACAGAAGAAAGTTTTTACCATTCAGCACCAGTAACAATATATAAAGTTGTAAAACATTGAGGTGAACTGGAAAATACTAATAATTTATTCTCAATAAAATGATAATGGCATATTAACGAAGAATAAAACTATACGTGGGCTGTAAGAGAATACGTTTGGCATTTTCCTCCATTCTGGACAGAATTACAGGCAAATATGCTACTTATATCCGGATTTAACTGTGCACACGGGAAAGTGTCCTATAATAATAACTCCCCGTCCAAAGTCAGTTCTATTTTTTATTCACTAAACCTTCATCATACATATACCCTTAAAAATATGTTTTTAGCAATTACGGTTTCCTCACTTAGAATCTTCTAATAATCAACTATTCTTACATAAAGCTGCAAAGAAGTTTTCTTTTGAAGCTTCACACTAGGATTTCTAGTTCTAGAGTCTCCATACCAAAATTTCCCTCCCTATCCACTATCAACACCAGCTTCGAGTGATGCAACGTAACTCCCTCAGTCTTTCCTCAAAACTGAATCTACATCTGTAACCACCTTCCTAGCAAGTAGTTTCGTTTTCTTGATCCAAAGAAATTAATGTGTGACTTATATGGCATTAACCCATTTAAACGGCACTAATTACAAAGATTTTGACTCAAATAAGGAAACATTTTAGTATAGCTAAAATTAGAAAGTCGGGATGGAAAAAAGTAAAAATACACAGGTAAGACTATAAATCAGCAATGTTCAGCTATTTCTCCCACATTACCTTCTTCCTTTGGCTTTCCAAATGAAAAAGGGTTGGTTCTTATACCATGTCACACCAATCACAATTCCTAAAATGGCCAAGAGTATGATGACGACTGCAACTACTGTGCCCGTGTTGTTTGCAAGCTCCACTAATCCAATTTGGACTTCACAGTGTAAACCTTCAAAACCACTTGGACACCTGAAATAGGAGTTTAACCACTCAGTACTAACTCTTCACATCCAGCAGAACAAGCAAATATTCATGCCATATATATATACAGTATACATTTTTAAAATACAAATATTGCTCAAATGTCTATCTGTATATTATTCCTCCCTTTATCAACAACAGTAAATTTATTATGGGATTAAGCATGATTCAATGCTTCACACTGAAAAATTCTCCAAAATTAAAGTGTAAAGATACAGTTATAGGGGCTAAAGTCCACATATTTTACCAAGAAATTTGATCCTTCAAAGAGTGATGACAACTCATAAAAACAAATATAAGGAAAAGTCGAATAAGACGGTACATGAGCTGAATTCCTAAACGTAAGTGATTATCTAATTGTGCTTACGGGAAAGTGCGCAAAGCTCGTATCTTCCCATCTCCTGATCGGTTCCATTTTGTACTTAGTGATACTTACCATACCTGTCCTTAAAACTATGGATCGAATTAGCATTAACTACCTCCTTTCTTAGGGAATTCCAATTATCAACTACTATTACACTGAAAAAGTACTTCCTTACATCCTGCAAAGAAGTTTTCTTACGAATCTGCAAACTATGACCTCTAGTTCTAGAGCCAGCCATATAAAAATATCGATCCCTATCCATTCTATCACAACCATGAAGGAATTTAAAGACTAAGTCACCATATCCCCCCTCAATCTTCTAGCTTCGAGTGATGGTAAGTCTAATTCCCTCAGCCTCTCATCATAACGGAGATTGCGTATTTCTGGCACCAGTTTCGTGGCATGTAACAAGTCTTGGTGACTGCTGCTAAATATCAGTAATATATAAGAACATGAGGGCATACAGGACTGTCGATGCCTTTTTGTAAATATTCTGCATATAAAGTGAAAACAAAATGCATAAATATATTTACCTGCAAACATAATGTCTGCTTGATAAAAGCTCACATATACCTGCACCACAAGGGTTATATTTGCATGAATTCACCTGGAAAAAAAATTACACTCAGACATTATCTAAATCATAATTGTGATGTAAGAAATCATTGATAGTATCTAGCTTGACAAAAATATATGAAAATCTTTTATATGCGATTCCAGTTTTTTTTTCTCCCATTGGCATGCGCTTACATTATCTAGCTAACTAATCCTGATGGCTGAGCACCATTCCCGAGATCCCCTCTAAAACTAAATGAAATTCTTTTATATTTTGAGGGAAAGGGATGACCAAACACTAAGCACATATTCATTACTGATCCACCTCGATAACAAGCCTTAAGAAGTAATGAAGAAGACTCAAGCAATCTAAGGTGGAGTTATTAAAAAAAAATCCTCAAAATGGGAACATGTCATGGGTTGGTTCTATCCATGTCATGCGTCTAGAACCTCCTATCCCATAGCTCAATCTCTTTCTCTGACATTTATTCTTTCTTCTGGGGTAGAATTTAAAGAATATCTTCATGTTCCTTAAGGGTCGTAAGCTGCAACTTACATGGGGCAATATGAGGGGACTGGAACTCCACTTTGTATTATCCACATGCAAGAGTAAAAGCGTGCAATGGGGCTTTGGTAGGAACACTGCAGCCAAAACCATAGGGGTTAGGTCTAAATATTGGTGGTTGTTAAAACTTTGTCAAAGTTAATCCCCTTTTAAAGAGATCATGACCTCTGTCTATATAAAAATAAAAAATAAAACAGACATAACTCCAGACAACTAAACTTAAATAACCATTACCTTCACACATGAAAATTCATCTGGGAACCTTCTATAACTTGTTTGGCACATGCACGTTGCTTCATTATTAACAATGGTGCAAAGCTGAGAACAATTTTTAAAGGTACAAATATCCTCACCTGAAAAGCATAAAGTATGATATGTCGTTCATATTACGAATTTTTTTCACAATATAGAATGTAAGCAACTATAATCCATGTAAACTGCCACCAAGCTATCAACTATGAATTCTACCCCACTGTACAGCACTTACTTTGCCTCTGCGGATGAGTGACTAACAGAGAGCTACTTTTAAACTTTTCCGAGGTATCCAGAGAGAGTGATTTCATCCTGCATTTTGAATTATATTTATTGCACATCACAAGCTGAGATCCATGTAGATTAAACCACATAAGCCAATCGCCTGTTACGGCTAAACCAACAGGGTGGTGAGCCTGAAATTAGAAATGCATAGGCTCTCTCTAGGAGTTCATTAAGGAAACAAATATATATACTTCATAGAAACAATGATTAGTAATAATGCAATAGAAAACAATGTTGCCTTATGTAAAAACTTGAGCAGTGAGTAGGTCCTAGTCTTTTAATACACAGATTGACATACTGCAAATACTTTCGTAAACGGGAACTACTTGATACAGTAACTAATATTAGATTCATATTTTCCTACATGTCATCATTAATAGCTTAAGATGGTGGCAATAACTGAATAAAATACGGAGGTAGCAGGACATCACATTCTGCACATCTAACCCTGGCAAGAAATAAATTTCAGTTTATAATTATTCTCCATCCCTAGGATAATTCTTTTAACTAAAGTTTTTTGCAAAGAATATGAGCGAAATAGCTTCTGACCCACCAACAGCTTAGTTTCCAAATTACAACATTAAATTGTTAAACTTTTCATTTTGCATTTAGAAATTAGTTAGAACTGCTTGAAAAGCTTATAATCTCAAGG
>JAXCGZ010017560.1:42500-55083 GCA_037179515.1 Halocaridina rubra | reverse complement strand
TTCGTGACCTAAGCTCGTCACCTTCACAAAGACCAGTTTAGGTCACGAAATTAGTAAGTTCTTTATATATATATATATATATATATATATATATATATATATATATATATATATATATATATATATATATATATATATATATCATACATACATACATACTACTACTATATATATATATATATATATATATATATATATATATATATATATATATATATATATATATATATATATATATATATTTTCGTTGTTTTATTTGATGGGCTATTCCTTCCATTTTAGATTGTATGTTAGCAGTTCATTGTTATTAATATATAACATTTTAGCATTTAATTCAATTCCCAATCTCATTCGGGCCATGAAATACAAATAAGCACATTACATATGTGAAAACATGAATCATTTTTTTACCCCGACCGGGACTCGAACCTAGGACTTATGATTACTAAGTCAAGGCGCTACCACTACACCACAGAAAGTTAAAAGGAATTCAACCTTATAGCTTTCATCTGCTATACCCGAATGAGATTGGGAACTGAATTAAATGCTAAAATGAAGCCACGAGTGAGGTTGGGGAATTTGTAATATGAACATAGTGGCATTCAGTTAGAATGCGTTCATTCCTAAGTATAGCAGATATAAGCTATAAGGTTGAATTCCTTTTAACCTTCTGTGGTGTAGTGGTAGCGCCTTGACTTAGTAATCATAAGTCCTAAGTTCGAGTCCCGGTCGGGGTAAAAAAATGATTGATGTTTTCACATATGTAATGTGCTTATTTGTTTTTCATGGCCCGAATGAGATTGGGAATTGAATTAAATGCTAAAATGAAGCCACGAGTGAGGTTGGGGAATTTGTAATATGAACATAGTGGCATTCAGTTAGAATGCGTTCATTCCCAAGTATAGCAGATATAAGCTATAAGGTTGAATTCCTTTTAACCTTCTGTGGTGTAGTGGTATCGCCTTGACTTAGTAATCATAAGTCCTAGGTTCGAGTCCCGGTCGGGGTAAAAAAAAATGATTCATATATATATATATATATATATATATATATATATATATATATATATATATATACATATATATATATATATATATATATATATATATATATATATATATATATATATATATATATATATGCATAATCTCCCTTTTCTCGTTCTTAGTGGCCAAACCTAATTTGACACCTCTCCTCTCATTTTTCATCGGGGAGGGTGAATGCTTTTCCTCAGACCCAACATCCCTACCTCGTTATATACATAATAAAATACGCAAAAAAGCACTAATAAAAACCTTTTCCATCTATATTTATGATATACTGTATCGAAAACTTCATGTTTTATCCAGCAAATAATAATATTTTATCCCCTATTCATAACATTAACCTACGATTTACAGTGATAGTGTTTTATAAAAAAAACAGGCAATATTTATATGTTAACATATACCAAATATTATAGTTACTTCTTGACTACTTCATGTCGTTTTCTATATTGGGTATATCAAAATCAAAGAAAAGTTCAAATTACAAACGATAACCTTATTATTGCTCTTATTAATGGAAATAAATGTTTGTTTGTCTGTTTTGTTTGTTAAATTAGGCTAATTTATATATTTAGACTTTCTCAATACCCTACTTGCAAGAAAAACTATGCTAAATAATGCTTAATATATTTGCTTTATTTTTTTGTTCCTAGGGAATAACAAATGCGACACCATTAACTCGACTTTTGATGCAATGCTAATCCAGTTCTGCGATTAAAAATGTCTTTATATACCTAAAAGAGGCAACGCATTTCACTATAGCAATGCTTTAGCACTTATTTATAAAACACGTTGAAAAATTAAATAAAAGTATATGATACATATGTTTTAAGTATGCTTTGCAGAAAGAGGTAGATCTTGTTAATGGAAGAAAATAAGATATTTCGAAAGAGTCATGTAACTAAACAAGTGGCTTGGTGGATATCAAAGGTCTCCCACCCAGAAATTACAGACTTCTTCTCTCTCCAGGGACTTTACATATCTCGTCCCAAGACATATTGCGCATGAGAGGGAAAGAATAATGGTGTCTCTCACGAGGCATGCTCTAGTTACATAAGCTGGCTCATGGAGTAGGCCATGAGAAATGTAGGTGGTTAATGACGGAGCAGCATCTTCCCAATCTCGGTCATTTATAGGGATAAATAATAAAGCAAAGCAAATATAATTAACCAGATATTCGTAAATGTGAATAATTACCTATATATATTAATTATCTTAATATCTTAATCTCTTCCATTTTCACTCCCCATCCATCAGTTCCTCCTACTCAGTGCGCCTTTGGCACATCCAGCGCATCCAATGCTGACTTCCCATGGGATGACTACTGCTTTTGGACCCGCAACCTGATCACGTAGCTCTAAAAGTTGCCTACATCAAAACCTTAGGAATGGAGGCGTTCATCCCCTCCTCCACAAAAGCATTTTCTCACCCTAATCATTAGTTTGACCGTGGCTGCTTCATGGGTATTCAGGCCAGGGATTGGGCTTACCGGTCGTATCAGGCCTCTCCTTCTGATTTAACTCGCCCTGCTGTTATTGTAGCTAGGAATTGCTGTTCTGCTTAGATTCGATGGTCTAAAGCTTCCTTCTTAAGAGGAAAAGTTGACGACTTTAACTCCTATCCCACTGATAAATATTTCTGGTCCTTAGCCAAAAAATCTCTCCAAAAACTTTTGTTACTTAAGCTTTCCCTCTCTCATTCGTTCTGATGGTTCTAGAGCTTACTCATTCACTGATAAAGCCACTCTTTGGCCCTCATTTTTCTGCCAACTCTTCCATATGTGATTCCAGTGCACATGTCCGTCATGCTTTACCCCTCTCTAACCGTATGAGCTCCCTTATTCTTTCTTCATGCAAAGTCCATAAGGTTCTTTGCTCTCTAAAGACAAATAAGGCATCTGGAGCAAATGGCATCCCTACAAGGCTCCTCAAGGAATTTTGCAGATGAACTGAGTCCTGTGTTTTGCCATCTTATTCACCTCATTCTCTCAACCAGTATCTATCCTTCATATTGGAAACATGCTCAAGTACGACCTGTTCCTAAGATGCGTGATAGCACTATTCATTCAAAATAACGACCTATTACCCTAACCTCTGTTATTGCTAAAATATTTGAAATATGCTCAATTCTCACTTCTTGAAATGTCTTGAATCTAACTCACTTATCTCCGATCACCAGTACGGCTTCCGCAAGGCAAAATCCACTAGTGATCTCATGTTCTATGTTACTCATGTGTGGTCATATTCTCTGAGGAGCTATGGGGAATCTTTTGTTGTAGATATTGATACCTCTAAGGCTTTTGACAGGTTCTGGCACAAGGTTTTGTTGGCCAAACTCCTGCTAATGGCTTTTCCCTCTCTCTCTCTGAATCTCTGATATCGAGTTTTCTTTCTGACCGTTCCACAGGGCTCTGTTCTTTCAAGTACTCTATTACTTCTCTTCATCAAGGATCTTTATCAGTTCCCATCCTCCTCTATTCTTCACGCCTTTGCCAATGATTCTACTCTTAATTTTTCCTCTGCCTTCTCTACACAACCTTCTTCTGCTACTAGTAATTAGTCTCATATCACTCTTTCTTCTACTTAATTCCGATTTGCAGAGGGTATCTGAGTGGGGCACCCAAAATTTAGTTAGGTTTAATGCCTTCAAGACAGTTTCTGGTTATTCCTTTATCTTCTCCTTCTCCTCCTGATAGCCCTATTGTATTCAGAACTAACGAAATTTACCCCCTTAACTTTATTAACATGCTAGGAATCCAGATAGTCTCTAACTTGTCTTGGAGGAATCACATAATCCAAATTTCTAAATCTGCATCCAAAAATTTGGGGGTTCTATTTAATTTTCGTCATTACTTTATCCCTTTACAGTTACTTAAAATCTATAAAAGTCTTATCCATCCTTGCTTAGACTACTACTTGCACATCTGGGATACTTCTTCACATACTTATCTCCTGATAGGGTTGAATCTAAGGCAGTCAGACACATCAATGACCCTTCTCTTACTTTTAATTTGGATTCTCTTTCTCTTAGCCAAAAGATGTCATCCCTATCTCTTCTCTTTCGCTACTACTTCCATAGCTGCTCAGATGAGATGGTGAGTTGCATCCTTAGATCTCTTTCTTTTATAGCTTCATAAAGTTTCGCTTCTGCTATAGATTATTAATCAAAAGGCCTTCTTGTATTTTTATGCTTGTGTGTGTTTTTGTATATATTTACCTAATTTACAAGGCCGCTTTATTTTTTCTCCTCACTAGCCATTACAATGCCCTCGCTTAGCGAATTCCAATTATGAAATATTCTTACACAAATAAGTTCTTTCTTTTATCCTACAATGAAGTTTGCTTATGAAGCTATAAATGAAAGAGATAATGGAATTAATGCATTTTGCTGTCCAAAATTACACATGAATAGTGCAGTAAAAGTGGTGTATGCTTTCTTGGCAAACATAAATGCCTCCTTCAGGCATATGGACAAAGAAGTATTGAAAAATATGTACAAGATATATGAGACACCTACGCATGGATATGCAGCACCCGTCTGGAGTCAGCACTTGTAAAAACACATTAACACCTAAGAGGAAGATCAGAGACATTCTACAATGTAGGTGACATAAATGCGAATTCTAATTTACGAGGAAAAAACCCAGGGAGTTATATTGATCATAATTGAATGGTAAAAGCAATTAGGGGGACATGGTTAGGGTTTTTATATTTCTCCAGGGTTCTAACAGAGTTGAAGGAATGCGATACTTTTATTTGGGTGACTCTAGATGTAGAACTCATTGCATACTGCTTCTTAGGCATACTTCATTGTAGACTGTAAGGGAGTACACTATTCATTAATGCAAGAATAACTGATAAATGGAAGTCGATAAGAGAAGAAAATTATATTGGTAAATTAATTCAATCTTTCAAGGATATACTCGTACGTGAATAGATAAATAATAAATCGCCCATGAGACTGGGAGTTAAGATTGCTGAACTTTTTTCCGTGAACTCGAACTGATAGATACACACACACACACACACACACACACACACACACAAACAATCTCAGTTATGATGAGAGGCTGAGGGAATTAGACTTACCATCACTGGAAGCTAGAAGAGTGAGGGGGGATATGGTGACAGTCTTTAAATTCCTTCATGGTTATGATAGAGTGGATAGGGATCGATATTTTGATATGGCTGGCTCTAGAACTAGAGGTCATAGTTTGAAGCTTCGTAAGAAAACTTCTTCGCAGGATGTAAGGAAATACTTTTTCAGTGTAAGAGTAGTTGATAATTGGAATTCGCTAAGCGAGGAGGTAGCTAATGCTATCTCAATCCATAGTTTTAAGGACAGGTATGATAAGTATCACTAATAATAATAACCTTTATTTCCATTACAATACAATGGGTATTCGTCAGCTGGGACAAGCCCCAACCCCCCACTGTGGTGTCCAACCACAGCAGTTCCTGCCAGTAAACAGCTTAAACTCTCGGTCTTGGACGGGGACCGATCTTTCGACCTCATGAATGCGAAGCCAGCGCGTTACCACTGTACTAGCCAGCAGGCTATAAAATGTATAAAATGGAACCGATCAGGAGACGGGAAGATACGAGCTTTGGGCTCTTTCCCGTAAACACAATTAGGTAATCACAATTAGGTAATCACACACACACACACACACACACACACACACCATAATTTCCAGAAATATGAAATCGTGCAGAGTATTGTGAGTACAAAAACTAATATTTGTTGTAAGGCGAGACTGTTCATATTAAAGGAAAAAAATTGAGAACTTTTTCGTGAGAAGAGAGAGAAGCTGCCGTCCAGTTTCTGCCTTGAGGGAAATCTAGAAGAGTTGCCAGACGTGGAGCCTCACACCACATTACCTAATTTTTTGTGTAAACTGGGGAAAGCTCTTGAGCCGTTTTACCTGATCCTGTGGTTCTATATATTGTTAAAAACAGTATCCTTCCCATTTATATTAACTAGTTAGTTAGTTTGATACACGAAAAAATTGAATAATAAAAGAAAAAAAAATTATCAAATACCCACCCGTCAACAGTACTGAGTTAAGTTGCCAAGTAGTACAGCAGTCCTATTTTCTTCATTTTTTTTTTTGCTTTTCTTTTAGCTTTCTCGTTTGCTATTTTGTTATTTTGTATATATATTGAGTTAAATGTAAAGTCTAAATCCCGTGATAACATATCTTGGTTAGCAAGTCAGTTTATCAGTTAGGAAGAATATATAACAGAAACAGGTGGGTGCCACCTCGAACACAAATTCGAATTTTCCTTCAGGTTTGACTTTTGTTTTTCTTTTTCTTTTTATACGTAAATTACCATGGTCAAGTTTTTAAGTTAAGATGTGTGTTACCAGAAAGGAGACAAACTGAGTCACTAAATAGCACTTATATGGAGATATAAAAATTCTGTGTGAAGGTAAATTAGAAGTTTTTCTCTTTTTTTTTTTTTTTTTTTTTTTCCTCTTTCTCGTCTTCTTTCTATATTCTGTGAGAGGGAGAACATAAAAATGAAGCCATCTCTGTCCCAATCCTCTCCCACCCATGGGGCGGGAGAAGGGGTAGTCATCAGAGGACTTAAACAGAGAATCAAGAAGTTAGAGGAAATGGTTACAAGCCTTGATGATAAAATTCGGAATATGGATGGAGAAATGAAAGAGAATGAAACACTCAGAGAACAAATAAGATCTTTGGAGGAAGCAAATAAAGCACAAGGGCAGGAGAGAAAGGAACTAGAAAAAAGAATAAAGAAGCTGGAAGGGGAAAAGAGTCAACTAGAATCTAGAATTTCTAATCAAGAAGATAAAAACAAACAGCTAAATGACAACCTAAAGGAATTAGATGTTAGTTCACTGCTATCTTCTGAGAGAGACGAGATTGCTGCTTGGAATGTTCAGATTAAGGAAAACATTGAACAGTTCAGAAAAGAGTTCCAGGAGCTGAATATGGAAAATGATGCCATGAAAACGTCCTTTGCTGATGCACTAAAGGGGAATGTGGCAGTAAAAGAGGCTGTAAAGGTGGTGGCACTGGAAAACATACAAACAGTTGACTATAAAGAGACAGTAATCGAAAAAATGAAAGACGTTGTGATGGAAAGGGCAAACCCACTCATCAGACAGGCACTTGATAAGGAGAAGACAGTGGTAATCTCAGGCATAAGTGAATCCCAGGAGCCAACATGGCAGGGGAGACTTGAAGAAAATAAAGCTTGGGTTGTAGACCTGATAAGAAAGCTTGGAGTAGTATGTGGTCCTGAGGATATTGTAAACATACACCAACTAGGTAAATATTCGAGGGAAGGAAAGCCGAGACCAACAAAAGTAACCTTTGAGAGAGGGGAGACATGTAGGGAAATATTGTTGAGAAAAAAAAGTCTAAAAGACCTTCAAGAATGCAAAGAAGTGTTCATTAGACGATACAGAACACAGGAAGAGATGGGAAAGATCAAAAACTTGTTGCAAGAGGCAAGAAGGTTAAATGATGAAAGAAATGAAGAAGAGAAGAAAAATTTTCGTTACGGAATACTTCCAGACAAAGGGGAGATAAAGAAGATAATGACAGAAGATCAGGGGATGGGGCCTCATTAAGATTGTTATACACAAATGCTGATGGATTAGCTGGTAAGGCAGTAGAATTAAAAGATAGGATTCACAACAGTAAGGCAGATATAGTAGCAATTACAGAGACTAAGTTGAGTGAGGACATAAACAGTGTCACAGTTTTTCCTAAGGGCTTCAGAATACTAAGGGTCGAAAGATCTGAGAGGACTGGTGGAGGGATAGCACTGCTCATAAGTGAGAGGATTCAAGTTGAAGAGATAAACTTGGCTATAGAAAGTGAGTTCAGGGAATTTCTTGTTGCTCGTATAAATACTGGGTCAGAGAGCATTATAATAACTGTTGTATACAACCCACCAAGGAACCAAAATAGGCTTGAAATTTATGAGGAAAGTCATATAGGTACGATTGAAGTCATAAACTCAGTTGTTAACATGGCGCGGGAGAAAAAATGTAGGATTTTGATTATGGGAGACTTTAATCATAAAGAGATAGATTGGATAAATCTTGACCCACACAGTGGTGAGGACTCCTTTGGGGCAAGATTCCTAGATTGCGTACAAGGGAATTTCCTACACCAACATGTAATGGAACCAACAAGAGCCAGGGGTGGGGATGAGCCATCACTACTTGATCTGGTGTTCACAGATAATGTGTTGGATATTGAAAATATTGAGTATGAACCACCAATTGGAAAGAGTGACCACTGTGTGTTGTTGATGGAGTATATCATTGAAGACATTCTTCCTGAGAGTAGAGGCACTGAGGACATGAGGAGGAACTATCCGAAAGGAGATTACATCAAAATGAATGAGCTTTTTGCAGTTATTGACTGGAGAACCTTATTTTACAACAAATCTGTACAAGAAATGTATGACATCTTTTGTGAGAAATATGGGAAGATTGTAGATTGCTGCATACCTGTCACCAAAGTAGGTGTAATTCATGCCAGAGAGAAATGGTTCGATAATGGGTGTAAAAGAGCTAAGGAGTGGAGAGACAAATGCTGGAAAAGGTATAGGAGGAGAAAAAACATAAATGCCTGGCAAACCTACAAAAGAGCAAGAAATGACTACCTAAGTAAAAGGAGAGAGGCAGAGAAAGATTATGAGAGGGACATCACCAGGAAGGCGAAAGAAAATCCCAAGCTTTTCCACAGCTTTATCAGAGGAAAACTGAAGGTAAAAGAACAGGTTTTAAGGCTAAAGAGAGCGGATGGAAGCATCACTGAGACGGACGAAGAGATCTGCAAAGAATTGAACAAGGAGTTTCAGTCAGTATTTACAGTAGAAAATACCCCACCCCCTCAGATTGCAGTGATAGAAGCTCAAGGGCCGGTATTAGAGAACATCAACCTTACAGCCACAGAGGTATGCAAAGCGCTGATGGATTTAGATGTTCATAAAGCTACAGGTCCTGATGACATATCCCCTCAAGTGCTTAAAAAATGCGCAAACACAATATCAGTGGCACTAAGTATCATATTTAAGGAGTCATTGGAGTCGGGGGAGATTCCAAGATGCTGGAAACAAGCAAATGTGATACCTATCTTCAAAAAGGGAAGGAGGGATACGGCTCTGAACTATAGACCAGTTTCCTTGACCAGCATAGTTTGCAAAGTTATGGAGAAACTACTAAGGAAACATATCTCTCTTCACTTGGAATCCTTCAACTTTTTGTCAGTGAGGCAACATGGCTTCAGAGAAGGAAGATCAACAGTAACAAACTTATTAGAATTTTATGATGAGGTAAGCCAAATCTTACAGGAAAGAGAGGGCTGGGCAGATTGCATATTCCTAGACTTCCAGAAAGCGTTTGACACTGTTCCACATGGGAGACTTATTAGGAAGCTGCAATCAATGGCTAGAATAGGTGGAAATGTCTTGGAATGGATAAAAACTTACTTAGAAGGAAGGGAACAGAGGGTTAGAGTAAGACACTCAGTGTCTGAATGGAGAAGAGTTAGTAGTGGAGTTCCACAGGGTTCAGTTTTAGGGCCACTTTTGTTCCTTGTATATGTAAATGACCTACCAGAGTCTGTAAATTCATTCATGAATATGTTTGCAGATGATGCAAAGATTGTGAAGAAAGTAAAAAACGAGAACAATGGTAGAGAACTTCAGGAGGATCTAAATAATCTGCATGAGTGGTCAGAAAAGTGGCTAATGAAATTCAATACCTCAAAATGTAAGGTAATGAGAATGGGTACAAGTGCAAGAAGGCCCAAGCTTGACTACTCGGTGGCTGGAGTACAACTTCAGGAGACAGAAAATGAGAGAGATCTAGGAGTAAACATATTGGCAGATTTGTCTCCAGAAATACATATAAATGGCGTAGTAAGGGCAGCATATGCATTCTTATCAAATGTAAGGGTAGCCTTCAGGCACATGGACAAGGAAATGTTCAGAAATATTTATGTAACCTATGTGAGGCCAAAACTCGAATATGCAGCCCCCTTTTGGAATCCGCACTTGAAAAAGCACATAGCTAAGCTTGAAAAAGTTCAAAGACATGCCACAAAACTGGTGCCAGAAATACGCAATCTCGGTTATGATGAGAGGCTGAGGGAATTAGACTTGCCATCAATCGAAGCTAGAAGAGTAAGGGGGGATATGGTGACAGTCTTTAAATTCCTTCATGGTTATGATAGAGTGGATAGGGATCGATATTTCGATATGGCTGGCTCTAGAACTAGAGGTCATAGTTTGAAGCTTCGGAAGAAAACTTGTTTGCAGGATGTAAGGAAATACTTTTTCAGTGTAAGAGTAGTTGATAATTGGAATTCGCTAAGCGAGGAGGTAGTTAATGCTACCTCAATCCATAGTTTTAAGGACAGGTATGATAAGTATCACTAAGTCTAAAAATGGAACCGATCAGGAGACGGGAAGATACGAGCTTTGGGCTCTTTCCCGTAAACACAATTAGGTAATCAATCAATTAGAGACACACACACACACACACACACACACATTTATATTAACTTGTTAGTTAGTTTGATACACGAAATATTGAATAATTAAATAAATACCAAATATCCACCTGTCAACAGTACTGAGTTAAGTTGCCAAGTAGTACAGCTGTCTTATTTTCTTCATTTTTTTGCTTTTCTTTTAGCTTTCTCTTTTACTATTTTTTTTTATTTTGTATATATATTGAGTTAAATGTAAAGTCTAATCCTGTGATAACATATCTTGGTTAGCAAGTGAGTTTATCAGTTAGGAAGAATATATAGCAGAAACAGGTGGGTGCCTCCTCAGACACAAATTCGAATTTTCCTTCAGGTTTGACTTTTGTTTTGTTGCATTTTTTTTCTTTTTCTTTTTATCCTTAAATTACCATGGTCAAGTTTTTAAGTTAAGATGTGTGTTACCAGAAAAAAGATAAACTGAGTCACTAAATTGCACTTATATGGAGATATAAAAATTCTGTGTGAAGCTTAATTAAAAGTTTTTCTCTTTTTTTTCCCTCTTTCTCTTCTTCTTTCTATATTCTGTGAGAGGGAGAACCTAAAAATGAGGCCAGCTCTGTCCCAAACCTCTTCCATCCATGGGTCGGTAGGAGGGGTAGCCATTAGGAGACTTAAACAGAAAATCAAGAATTTAGAGGCAATGGTTATAAGCCTTGATGAAAAAATTCGGAATATGGATGGAGAAATGAAAGAGAATGAAACACTCAGAGAGCAAATAAGATCTTTGGAGGAAGCAAAGAAAGCACAAGGGCAGGAGAGAAAGGAACTAGAAAAAAGAATAAAGAAGCTGGAAGGGGAAAAGAGTCAACTAGAATCTAGAATTTCTAAACAAGAAGATAAAAACAAGCAGCTGAATGACAACCTAAAGGAATTAGATGTTAGTTCACTGCTCTCTTCTGAGAGAGACGAGATTGCTGCTTGGAATGTCCAGATTAAGGAAAACATTGAACAGTTCAGAAAAGAGTTCCATGAGCTGAATATGGAAAATGATGCCATGAAAACTTCCTTTGCTGATGCACAAAAGGGGAATGTGGCAGTAAAAGAGGCTGTAAAACATACAAACAGTTGACTATAAAGAGACAGTAATCGAAAAAATGAAAGACGTTGTGATGGAAAGGGCAAACCCACTCATCAGACAGGCACATGATAAGGAGAAGACAGTGGTAATCTCAGGCATAAGTGAATCCCAGGAGCCAACATGGCAGGGGAGACTTGAAGAAAATAAAGCTAGGGTTGTAGACCTGATAAGAAAGCTTGGAGTAGTTTGTGGTCCTGAGGATATTGTAAACATGCACCAACTAGGTAAATATTCGAGGGAAGGAAAGCCGAGACCAACAAAAGTAACCTTTTAGAGAGGGGAAACATCTAGGGAAATATTGTTGAGAAAAAAAGTCTAAAAGACCTTCAAGAATTCAAAGAAGTGTTCATTAGACGATACAGAACACAGGAAGAGATGGGAAAGATCAAAAACTTGTTGCAAGAGGCAAGAAGGTTAAATGATGAGAGAAATGAAGAACAGAAGAAAAATTTTCGTTACAGAATACTTCCAGACAAAGGGGAGATAAAGAAGATAATGACAGAAGATCAGGCGATGGGGCCTCATTAAGATTGTTATACACAAATGCTGATGGATTAGCTGGTAAGGCAGTAGAATTAAAAGATAGGATTCACAACAGTAAGGCAGATATAGTAGCAATTACAGAGACTAAGTTGAGTGAGGACATAAACAGTGTCACAGTTTTTCCTAAGGGCTTCAGAATACTAAGGGTTGAAAGATCTGAGAGGACTGGTGGAGGGATAGCACTGCTCATAAGTGAAAGGATTCAAGTTGAAGAAATAAACTTGGCTATAGAAAGTGAGTTCAAGGAATTTCTTGTTGCTCGCATAAATACTGGGTCAGAGAGCATTATAATAACTGTTGTATACAACCCACCAAGGAACCAAAATAGGCTTGAAGTTTATGAGGAAAGTCATATAGGTACTATTGAAGGTATAA
>JAXCGZ010017560.1:17500-37500 GCA_037179515.1 Halocaridina rubra | reverse complement strand
GGGATATGTCATCGGGACCTGTAGCTTTATGAACATCTAAATCCATCAGCGCTTTGCATACCTCTGTGGCTGTAAGGTTGATGTTCTCTAATACCGGCCCTTTAGCTTCTATCACTGCAATCTGAGGGGGTGGGTATTTTCTACTGTAAATACTGACTGAAACTCCTTGTTCAATTCTTTGCAGATCTCTTCATCCGTCTCAGTGATGCTTCCATCCGCTCTCTTTAGCCTTAAAACCTGTTCTTTTACCTTCAGTTTTCCTCTGATAAAGCTGTGGAAAAACTTGGGATTTTCTTTGGCCTTCTTGGTGATGTCCTACTCATAGTCTCTCTCTGCCTCTCTCCTTTTACTTAGGTAGTCATTTCTTGCTCTTTTGTAGGTTTGCCAGGCATTTATATTTTTTCTCCTCCTATACCTTTTCTAGCATTTGTCTCTCCACTCCTTAGCTCTTTTACACCCATTATCGAACCATTTCTCTCTGGCATGAATCACACCTACTTTGGTGACAGGTATGCAGCAATCTACTATCTTCCCATATTTCTCACAAAAGATGTCATACATTTCTTGTACATATTTATTGTAAAATAAGGTTCTCCAGTCAATAACTGCAAAAAGCTCATTCATTTTGATGTAATCGCCTTTCCGATAGTTCCTCCTCATGTCCTCAGTACCTCTACTCTCAGGAAGAATATCTTCAATGATATACTCCATCAACAACACACAGTTGTCACTCTTTCCAATTGGTGGTTCATACTCAATATTTTCAATATCCAACACATTATCTGTGAACACTAGATCAAGTAGTGATGGCTCATCCCCACCCCTGGCCCTTGTTGGTTCCATTACATGTTGGTGTAGGAAATTCCCTTGTACGCAATCTAGGAATCTTGCCCCGAATGAGTCCTCACCACTGTGTGGGTCAAGATTTATCAAATCTATCTCTTTATGATTAAAGTCTCCAATAATCAAAATCCTACATTTTTTTTTCCCGTGCCATGTTAACAACTGAGTTTATGACTTCAATAGTACCTATATGACTTTCCTCATAAACTTCAAGCCTATTTTGGTTCCTTGGTGGGTTGTATACAACAGTTATTATAATGCTCTCTGACCCAGTATTTATGCGAGCAACAAGAAATTCCTTGAACTCACTTTCTATAGCCAAGTTTATTTCTTCGACTTGAATCCTTTCACTTATGAGCAGTGCTATCCCTCCACCAGTCCTCTCAGATCTTTCAAGCCTTAGTATTCTGAAACCCTTAGGAAAAACTGTGACACTGTTTATGTCCTCACTCAACTTAGTCTCTGTAATTGATACTATATCTGCCTTACTGTTGTGAATCCTATCTTTTAATTCGACTGCCTTACCAGCTAATCCATCAGCATTTGTGTATAACAATCTTAATGAGGCCCCATCCCCTGATCTTCTGTCATTATCTTCTTTATCTCCCCTTTGCCTGGAAGAACTCTGTAGTGAAAATTTTTCTTCTCTTCTTCATTTCTTTCATCATTTAACCTTCTTGCCTCTTGCAACAAGTTTTTGATCTTTCCCATCTCTTCCTGTGTTCTGTGTTGTCTAATGAACACTTGTGTGTGTGTGTGTGTGTGTGTGTGGAAATGCACAGAAGTACACACTCATGTATATATATATATATATATATATATATATATATATATATATATATATATATATATACATATATATATATATATATATATATATATATATATATATATATATATATATATACATATATATATATATATATATATATATATATATATATATATATATATATATATATATATATATATATATATATATATATATATATATATATATATATATATATATATATATATATATATATATATATATATAAATATATATATATATATATATATATATATATATATATATATATATATATATATATATATATATATATATATATATATATATATATATATATATATATATATATATATATATATATATATATATATATATATATATATATATATATATATATATATATATATGTATGTGTGTGAGTGTGTGTGTGTGTGTGTGTGTGTGATTACCTAATTGTGATTTACCTAATTGTGTTTACGGGAAAGAGCCCAAAGCTCGTATCTTCCCGTCTCCTGATCGGTTCCATTTTATACTTAGTGATACTTATCATACCTGTCCTTAAAACTATGGATTGAGATAGCATTAACTACCTCCTCGCTTAGCGAATTCCAATAATCAACTACTCTTACAATGAAAAAGTATTTCCTTACATCCTGCAAAGAAGTTTTCTTACGAAGCTTCAAACTATGACCTATAGTTCTAGAGCCAGCCATATCAAAATATCGATCACTATCCACTCTATCATAACCATGAAGGAATTTAAAGACTGTCACCATATCCCCCCTCACTCTTCTAGCTTCGAGTGATGGTAAGTCTAATTCCCTCAGCCTCTCATCATAACTGAGATTGCGTATTTCTGGCACCAGTTTCGTGGCATGTCTTTGAACTTTTTCAAGCTTAGCTATGTGCTTTTTCAAGTGCGGATTCCAAAAGGGGGCTGCATATTCGAGTTTTGGCCTCACATAGTTTACATAAATATTTCTGAACATTTCCTTGTCCATGTGCCTAAAGGCTACCCTTACATTTGATAAGAATGCATATGCTGCCCTTACTATGCCATTTATATGTATTTCTGGAGACAAATCTGCCAGTATGTTTACTCCTAGATCTCTCTCATTTTCTGTCTCTTGAAGTTGTACTTCAGCCACCTAGTAGTCAAGCTTGGGCCTCCTTGCACTAGTACCCATTCTCATTACCTTACATTTTGAAGTACTGAATTTCATTAGCCACTTTTCTGAACACTCATGCAGATTATTTAGATCCTCCTGAAGTTCTCTACCATTGTTCTCGTTTTTTACTTTCTTCACAATCTTTGCATCATCTGCAAACATATTCATGAATGAATTTACAGACTCTGGTAGGTCATTTACATATACAAGGAACAAAAGTGGCCCTAAATCTGAACCCTGTGGAACTCCACTACTAACTCTTCTCCATTCAGACACTGAGTGTCTTACTCTAACCCTCTGTTCCCTTCCTTCTAAGTAAGTTTTTATCCATTCCAAAACATTTCCACCTATTCTAGCCATTGATTGCAGCTTCCTAATAAGTCTCCCATGTGGAGCAGTGTCAAGCGCTTTCTGGAAGTCTAGGAATATGTAATCTGCCCAGCCCTCTCTTTCCTATAAGATTTGGCTTACCTCATCATAAAATTCTAATAAGTTTGTTACTGTTGATCTACCTTCTCTGAAGCCATGTTGCCTCACTGACAAAAAGTTGAAGGATTCCAAGTGAAGAGAGATATGTTTCCTTAGTAGTTTCTCCATAAGTTTGCAAACTATGCTGGTCAAGGAAACTGGTCTATAGTTCAGAGCCGTATCCCTCCTTCCCTTTTTGAAGATAGGTATCACATTTGCTTGTTTCCAGCATCTTGGAATCTCCCCCGACTCCAGTGACTCCTTAAAAATGATACTTAGTGCCAATGATATTGTGTTTGCGCATTTTTTAAGCACATGAGGGGATATGTCATCAGGACCTGTAGCTTTATGAACATCTAAATCCATCAGTGTGTGTGATTAACTAATTGTGATTACCTAATTGTTTTTACGGGAAAGAGTCCAAAGCTCGTATCTTCCCGTCTCCTGATCGGTTCTATTTTATACTTAGTGATACTTATCATACCTGTCCTTAAAACTATGGATTGAGATAGCATTAACTACCTCCTTGCTTAGCGAATTCCAATTATCAACTACTCTTATACTGAAAAAGTATTTCCTTACATCCTGCAAAGAAGTTTTCTTACGAAGCTTCAAACTATGACCTCTAGTTCTAGAGCCAGCCATATCAAAATATCGATCCCTATCCACTCTATCATAACCATGAAGGAATTTAAAGACTGTCACCATATCCCCCCTCACTCTTCTAGCTTCGAGTGATGGTAAGTCTAATTCCCTCAGCCTCTCATCATAACTGAGATTGCGTATTTCTGGCACCAGTTTCGTGGCATGTCTTTGAACTTTTTCAAGCTTAGTTATGTGCTTTTTCAAATGCGGATTCCAAAAGGGGGCTGCACATTCGAGTTTTCGCCTCACATAGGTTACATAAATATTTCTGAACATTTCCTTGTCCATGTGCCTGAAGGCTACCCTTACATTTGATAAGAATGCATATGCTGCCCTTACTATGCCATTTATATGTATTTCTGGAGACAAATCTGCCAGTATGTTTACTCCTAGATCTCTCTCATTTTCTGTCTCTTGAAGTTGTACTCCAGCCACCGAGTAGTCAAACTTGGGCCTTCTTGCACTTGTACCCATTCTCATTACCTTACATTGTGTGTGTGTGTGTGTGTGTGTGTGTGTGTGTGTGTGTGTGTGTGTGTGTGTGTGTGTGTGGAAATTTACACAAATACACTCTTATATATATATATATATATATATATATATATATATATATATATATATATATATATATATATATATATATATATATATATATATAAATATATATACATATATATATATATATATATATATATATATACGCACAAATACACACTATATATATATATATATATATATATATATATATATATATATATATATATATATATATATATATATATATATATATATATATATATATATATATATATATATATATATATATATATATATATATATATATATATATATATATATATATATATATATATATATATATATATATATATATATATATATATATATATATATGCACAAATACTCGCTCATATATATATATATATATATATATATATATATATATATATATATATATATATATATATATATATATATATATATATATATATATATATATGCAGAAATACTCGCTCATATATATATATATATATATATATATATATATATATATATATATATATATATATATATATATATATGTATTTTATATATATATATATATATATATATATATATATATATATATATATATATATATATATATATATATATATATATTTGAATCATTTTTACCCCAACCGGGACTTGAACCTAAGACTTATTATTGCTAAGTCAAGGCGCTGCCAACTACACCACAGTAAGTCTAAAATGGAAACACCTCTTTCTGCCCGTATCTGCTGTACTAGGATTGAACGTATTCTATCTGAATGCCACTATGTTCATATTATAGCTTCCCACATCCTCACTCATGGTTTCGTTTTCGAATTTAATTCAACTCTCAATCTCATTTGGGACCAACAATAAACAAATTAGTACATTACCATATGTGAAATCATGAATTATTTTTACCCCAATCGGGACTTGAACCAAGAACTTATAATTGCCAAGCCAAGTCGCTACCAACTACACCACAGAAGGTCTAATAGGGAAAGAGACCTTACAGCTTATATATGATATATTAGGAATAAACACATTCTTTAATGAATGCCACTATGCTCATATTACAGTTTCGCCGAACCTCACTCGTGATTTCGTTTTTGCATTTAATTCAACTCCCAATCTCTTGTCGGGACCAATAATAATCAAATAAGCACATTACCATATATGAAAACATGAATAATTTTTACCCCAACCGGTACTTGAACCTTGGACTTATAATTGCTAAGGCAAGGCACTACCAACTACAGCACAGAAGGTCTAAAAGGGAAACAGACCTTACAGGTTATATATGCTTATTCTTGATTCCGAATGAGACTGGGAGTTGATTAAATGCGAAAACGAAACCACGAGTGAGGCTCGGGAAAACTCCAATATGAAAGTAGTGGCATTCAGATGGAATGCGTTCATTTCTAGTACAGCAGATATAAGCTGTAAGGACTGCTTCCCTTTTAGACCTACTGTGGTGTAGTTGGAAACGCCTTGGATTAGCAGTTATAAGTCCTAGGTCAAAGTTGCGTTTGGGGTAAAAATGATTCATTGATTTTTGTTGGTCCCGAATGAGATTGGGAGTTGATTTAAATACGAATGAGAAACGAAACCACGAGTGAGGTTGAGAGAAACTCTAATATGAAAATAGTGGCATCCAGATAGAATGCGTTCATTCCTAATATAGCAGATATAAGCTGGAAGGTCTGTTTCCCTTTTAAACCTTCTCTGGTGTAGTTGGTAGCGCCTTGGATTAGCAATTATAAGTCCTAGGTTCAAGATGCAGTCGGGGTAAAACTGATTTATGTTTTCACATATGGTAATGTGCTTAGTTAATTTCATATATATATATATATATATATATATATATATATATATATATATATATATATATATATATATATATATATATATATGTATATATATATATATATATATATATATATATATATATATATATATATATATATATATATATATATATATATATATATATATATATATATATATATATATATATATATATATATATATATATATATATATATATATATACATATACATACATACACATATAAATTTCACGAAAATATGAACATGTGACACAGATAAACAGAGGTCAGCTAATAAGGAAAAATGAAACTACTGAGTGCTGAGATATTTCATGCTCTATATAAGTCCATACTCAGAGCAGCTCTGAAGATTTATTAAAGTGTGAAACCTATCATGACTCTGTCTTTGCATTTATCCTTCGTGGCTGACCTTTGTTCATATATATATATATATATATATATATATATATATATATATATATATATATATATATATATATATGTATATATATATATATATGTATATATATATATATATATATATATATATATATATATATATATATATATATATATATATATATATATATATATATAACCCAACCACTGAGGGGGGCAAACCAGCCTCAACTTGGTGACGGTCCCAAACCGGGGTAGATGGGGAGGGTTGGCGGCAGGAAGGGCATCCGGCCATAAAAATTTTGCCAAAACCAAAATATGGCCAGTACAGATAACGAGAATAATCACCATACTAGGGCGTTCCCCTTAGGCGACGCATTGGGGCTTCGCCTGACACCTCCAGAAAGACAGCAATTGCTACCCAGTCATGGGCAGGCTGAGTTAAAGAGGCAAGCTTGAGGGAGAGTGTCAGAGGTGGTGCTGTGGGTGGGCACTTTTAATGTGGGGACGATGATTGGGAAGGAGCGAGAATTGGTGAACCTGATGGAGAGGAGGAAAATTGGAGCGCTGTGTGTGCAGGAGACCTGGTGGAAAGGAAATAAGGCGAGGGAACTGGGTGCGGGTTCCAAATTGTTCTATAGTGGAGCAAATGAGGAAGGGAGGAATGGTGTAGGAGTAATACTATCAAAAGACCTGAAGGAAAGCTTACTTGGTGTGAATAGAAAGAGTGACAAAATTATGAGTTTAAAGCTGGGACTGGGAGAAACGATAGTCAATGTGGTATGTGCCTATGCTCCACAAACTGGTTGTACAGCGGAGGTGAAGGATGTATTTTGGGAGGAGATGGACCAGGAGCTTAGAACAATTCCTATAAGGGAGAGGGTAATTTTGGGAGGAGATCTAAATGGCCACTTAGGAATTGGGAGGGCTGGGATAGGTAGAGTTCATGGGGGCTGGGGGGTGGGCGAGAAATGAGGGGGGAGAGAGTGTGATTGATTTTGCAGTGGCATTTGATCTGGCATTGGTCAACACATTCTTTGAGAAAAAGGAAAAACAGATTGATTACATACAGTAGTGGTGGAAGGGAGAGCCAGATAGATTTATTGTTGTGTAGGAGAGACCATCTAAAGGAGATTAGCAACTGTAAAGTAATAAATGGGGAGAGTGTAGCAGGGCAACATAGGCTAGTAATAACTGGTTGCAGGCTCAGGAAATGTGGGTAAAGTAAGAAGCCGAGGATGGACCCAAAGATGAAGTGGTGGAGATTGAAAGATACAGAGCTGAGAGCTATGTTTAAGGGAAGAGTGTTGGAAGCAATTAGGTTGCATGAAGATGAACAAGAATGGTGGACAGAGAATAGTAAGGTGATTTTGAGGGTTGCTGAGGAGGTACTTGCAAAGTCATCAGGAAGGAAACCCTCAAATGGTAAAGAGTCATGGTGGTGGAATGAGGAAGTGCAAGAATGGGTGAAGAACAAGAGAGAAGCTAAGAAAAAGGCAGATTAATCAGGCCTGGAGCAGGATAAAGAAGAGTACAAGCAGGCAAAGAAGGAGGCAAGGAGAGCAGTAGCAAATGCAAAGGCAGAGAATTTTAATGAAGTCTAGGAAGAGCTGGAAACACCAGAAGGAGAGAAGAAAATATGGCGAATTGCCAAGGCCCGAGATGCTGCAACCAAGGACTTGACCCAAGTAAGACAAATAAAGGATAACTATGGATTAGTTCTAGCAGAAGAGGATGGAATAAAAAGCAGATGGGAAACTTATTTTGAAGGATTACTAAATGAAGAAAACCCGAGAGCAGTATTTGAAGATGGACTTCCAAATGAAGCAGTTACAACAGTGGCTAGAAGAGAGGTAGAGTGGGCAGTAAGGAAAATGAAATATGGAAAGGCAGCGGGACCTGAGAAGATGCCAGTGGAGGTATGGAAGAGTTTTGGAGAGGAAGGCATAGATATCTTGTGGGACTTACTGCAAAATATCTTTAGTCAGGAAAAGATGCCAGAGGAATGGAGAGGAAGCTTAATCATCCCAATCCATAAAGGGAAGGGAGACATTCAGGAGTGTGGAAACTATAGAGGTATAAAGTTGTTAAGTCATACTATGAAGATATGGGAGAAGATCATGGAGAGGAGACTCAGAGAGGTAACGATAATTGGGGATGAACAGTTTGGCTTCATGCCTGGAAGAGGGACAGTGGAGGCCATATTTGCCTTGAGACAAATGATGGAAAAGCATAAGGAGAAACAGGAAGGACTGCCTATGGTCATTATTGACCTGGAAAAGGCACATGATCGAGTACCACGTCAAGAGGTGTGGAGGTTTATTAGAGAAAAGGGAGTCCCCGAGAAATATGTAAGAATCATCCAAGATATGTATGAGAGGGCAGAGACAAATGTTAAGAGCAGTGTGGGCTTGACGAAAAGTCTCTCAGTAAATGTTGGTCTTCATCAAGGGTCTGCTTTGAGTCCATATCTATTTGATCTGGTCCTGGATGTAGTAACCCAGGGTATTAGAGATCAGTCTCCGTGGTGTGTATTCTTTGCAGATGACATTGTACTGTGTAGCAACAGACGAAAGGTAGTGGAGGAGAAGCTTGAGGAGTGGAGAAGAGTGATGGGGGATAGAGGACTGAAACTCAGCAGGAAGAAGACAGAGTACTTGAGGTTGAGAGATGATGAGGATGGGGAGGTCAATTTGCAGGGGAAGGTGTTGAAAAGAGTTGAAAAGTTCAAGTATTTGGGATCAACAGTAGTAGAGGATGGTGACCTAGATCAGAAATAACCCACAGAATACAAGCGGGATGGAAGAACTGGAAAAAAGTGTCTGGGGGTGCTGTGCGACAGGAGAATAGGGATTAAGTTGAGGGGTAAAGTGCATAAGACAGCTCTGAGACCTGCGATGATGTATGGAGCAGAGAAATGGGCAATAAAGAAGACACAAGAAAAAAAGATGGATGTGGCAGAGATGAGGATGTTTAGATGGATGTGTGGGTAGACAAGAAGAAATAAGATCAGAAACGAGGTAATTTGAGGCACCTCAAAAATTTGAGAAATATCAGATACGATACCAGAAAGTAGACTAAGATGGTATGGTCATGTCATTAGGAGGGATGAACAGTATGTTGGGAGGAGGGTGATGGAAATGGATATACAGGGTAGGAGAAGGAGAGGGAGACCAAAGCGTAGGTGGATGGATTGCATCAATGACGACCTGAGGTCTAAAGGTTTGTTGGGTGATGAGGTATGGGACAGAAACAAATGGAGAATACTGGCAAGAAACATCCACCCCACATAAAAGTGGGAAAAGATGTAGACGAAGAAGAGGAAGAATATATATATATATATAATATATATATATATATATATATATATATATATATATATATATATATATATATATATATATATATATATATATATATATATATATATATATATATATATATATATATATATATATGCGCGCGCGCGCGCGCATGTGTGTGTGTGTGTGTGTGTGTGTGTGTGTGTGTGTGTGTGTGTGTGTGTGTGTGTGTGTGTGCTTACCTAATTGCTTACCTAATTGTGTTTACGGGAAAGAGCCCAAAGCTAGTATCTTCCTGTGTCCTGATCGGTTCCATTTTATACTTAGTGATACTTATCATACCTGTCCTTAAAACTATGGATTGAGATAGAATTAACTACATCCTCGCTTAGCCAATTCCAATTATCAACTACTCTTACACTTAAAAAGTATTTCCTTACATAATGCAAAGAAGTTCTCTTACCAAGCTTCAAACTATGACCTCTAGTTCTAGAGCCAGCCATATCAAAATATCGATCCCTATCTACTCTATCATAACCATGAAGGAATATAAAGACTGTCACCATATCCCCCCTCAATCTTCTAGCTTCCAGTGATGGTAAGTCTAATTCCCTCAGCCTCTCATCATAACTGAGATTGCGTATTTCTGGCACTAGTTTCTTGCATTTCTTTGAACTTTTTCAAGCTTAGCTATGTGCTTTTTCAAGTGTGGATTCCAAAAGGGGGCTGCATATTCGAGTTTTGGACTTACATAGGTTACATAAATATTTCTGAACATTTCCTTGTCCATGTGCCTAAAGGCTACCCTTACCTTTGATAAGAATGCATATGCTGCCCTTACTATGCCATTTATATGTATTTCTGGAGACAAAGCTGTCAGTATGTTTACTCCTAGATCTCTCTCATTTTCTGTCTCTTGAAATTATACTCTAGCCACCGAGTAGTCAAGCTTGGGCCTTCTTGCACTTGTACCCATTCCCATTACCTTACATTTTGAAGTATTGAATTTCATTAGCCACTTTTCTGACCACTCATGCAGATTATTTAGATCCTCCTGAAGTTCTCTACCATTGTTCTCGTTTTTTACTTTCTTCACAATCTTTGCATCATCTGCAAACATATTCATGAATGAATTTACACACTCTTGTAGGTCATTTACATATACAAGGAACAAAAGTGGCCCTAAAACTGAACCCTGTGGAACTCCACTACTAACTCTTCTCCATTCAGACACTGAGTGTCTTACTCTAACCCTCTGTTCCCTTCCTTCCAAGTAAGTTTTTATCCATTCCAAAACATTCCCACCTATTCTAGCCATTGATTTCAGCTTCCTAATAAGTCTCCCATCTGGAACAGTGTCAAACACTTTCTGGAAGTCTAGGAATATGCAATCTGTCCAGCCCTCTCTTTCCTGTAAGATTCGGCTTACCTCATCATAAAATTCTAATAAGTTTGTTACTGTTGATCTACCTTCTCTGAAGCCATGTTGCCTCACTGACAAAAAGTTGAAGGATTCCAAGTGAAGAGAGATATGTTTCCATAGTAGTTTCTCCATAACTTTGAAAACTATGCTGGTCAAGGAAACTGGTCTATAGTTCAGAACCGTATCCCTCCTTCCCTTTTTGAAGATAGGTATCACAATTACTTGTTTCCAGCATCTAGGAATCTCCCCTGACTCCAGTGACTTTTTAAATATGATAATTAGTGCCACTGATATTGAGTTTGCTCATTTTTTAAGTACATGAGGGGATATGTCATCAGGACCTGTAGCTTTATGAACATCTAAATCCATCAGCGCTTTGCATACCTCTGTGGCTGTAAGGTTGCTGTTTTCTAATACCGGCCCTTGAGCTTCTATCTCTACTATCTGAGGGGGTGGGGTATTTTCTACTGTAAATACTGACTGAAACTCCTTGTTCAATTCTTTCCAGATCTCTTCATCCATCTCAGTGATGCTTCCATCCGCTCTCTTTAGCCTTAAAACCTGTTATTTTGCCTTCAGTTTTCCTCTGATAAAGCTGTGGAAAAGCTTGGGATTTTCTTTAGCCTTCTTGGTGATGTCCCTCTCATAGTCTCTCTGTGCCTCTCTTCTTTTTGCTTAGGTAGTAATTTCTTGCTCTTTTGTAGGTTTGCCAGGAATTTATGTTTTTTCTCCTCCTATGCCTTTTCCAGCATTTGTCTCTCCACTCCTTAGCTCTTTTACACTCATTATCGAACCATTTCTCTCTGGCATGAATTACACCTACTTTGGTGACAGGTATGCAGCAATCTACTATCTTCCCATATTTCTCACAAAAGATGTTATACATTTCTTGTTCAATTTTGTTGTAAAATAAGGTTCTCCAGTCAATAACTGCAAAAAGCTCATTCATTTTGATGTAATCTCCTTTCGGATAGTTCCTCCTCATGTCCTCAGTGCCTCTACTCTCAGGCAGAATATCTTCAATGATATACTCCATCAACAACACACAGTTGTCACTCTTTCCAATTGGTGGTTCATACTCAATTTTTTCAATATCCAACACATTATCTGTGAATACTAGATCAAGTAGCGATGGCTCATCCCCATTCCTGGCCCTTGTTGGTTCCATTACATGTTGGTGTAGGAAATTCCCTTGTACGCAATTTAGGAATCTTGCCCCAAATGAGTCCTCACCACTGTGTGGGTCAAGATTTATCCAATCTATCTCTTTATGATTAAAATCTCCCATAATCAAAATCCTACATTTTTTCTCCCGTGCCATGTTAACAACTGAGTTTATGACTTCAATAGTACCTATATGACTTTCCTCATAAACTTCAAGCCTATTCTGGTTCCTTGATGGGTTATATACAACAGTTATTATAATGCTCTCTGACCCAGTATTTATGCGAGCAACAAGAAATTCCTTGAACTCACTTTCTATAGCCAAGTTTATTTCTTCAACTTGAATCCTTTCACTTATGACCAGTGCTATCCCTCCACCAGTCCTCTCAGATCTTTCAACCCTTAATATTCTGAAGCCTTTAGGAAAAACTGTGACACTGTTTATGTCCTCACTCAACTTAGTCTCTGTAATTGCTACTATATCTGCCTTACTGTTGTGAATCCTATCTTTTAATTCTACTGCCTTACCAGCTAATCCATCAGCATTTGTGTATAACAATCTTAATGAGGCCCCATCCCCTGATCTTCTGTCATTATCTTCTTTATCTCCCCTTTGTCTGGAAGAAAGCTGAAATGAAAATATTTCTTCTCTTCTTCATTCCTTTCCTCATTTAATCTTCTTGCCTCTTCCAACAAGATTTTGATCTTTCCCATCTCTTCCTGTGTTCAGTATTGTCTAAGGAACACTTCTTCGAATTCTTGAAGGTCTTTTAGACTTTTTTCTCAACAATATTTCCCTAGATGTTTCCCCTCTCTTAAAGGTTACTTTTGTTGGTCTCGGCTTTCCTTCCCTCGAATATTTACCTAGTTGGTGTATGTTTACAATATCTTCAGGACCACAAACTACTCCAAGCTTTCTTATCAGGTCTACAACCGTAGCTTTATTTTCTTCAAGTCTCCCCTGCCATGTTGGCTCCTGGGATTCGCTTATGCCTGAGATTACCACTGTCTTCTCTTTATCAAGTGCCTGTTTGATAAGTGGATTTGCCCCTTCCATCACAACGTCTTTCATTTTTCGATTACTGTCTCTTCATAGTCAACTGTTTGTATGTTTTCCAGTGCCACCATCTTTACAGCCTCTTTTACTGCCACATTCCCCTTTAGTGCATCAGCAAAGGAAGTTTTCATGACATCATTTTCCATATTCAGCTGTGTACTTACCTAATTGTGTTTGCGGGAAAGAGCCCAAAGCTCGAATCTTCCCGTCTCCTGATCGGTTCCATTTTATACTTAGTGATACTTTTCATACTTGTCTTAAAACTATGGAATGAGATAGCATTAACTACCTCCTCGCTTAGCCAGTTCCAATGTTCAACTACTCTTACACTTAAAAAGCATTTCCTTACATTCTGTAAAGAAGTTTTCCTACGATGTTTCAAACTATGACCTCTAGTTCTAGAGCCAGCCATATCAAAATATCGATCACTATCCACTCTATCATAACCATGAAGGAATATAAAGACTGTCACCATATCCCCCTCAATCTTCTAGCTTCCAGTGATAGTAAGTCTAATTCCCTCAGCCTCTCATCATAACTGAGATTGCGTATTTCTGGTACTAGTTTCGTGGCATGTCTTTGAACTTTTTCAAGCTTAGCTATGTGCTTTTTCAAGTGCGGATTCCAAAAGGGGGCTGCATATTCGAGTTTTGGCCTTACATAGGTTGCATAAATATTTCTGAACATTTCCTTGTCCATGTGCCTAAAGGCTACCCTTACATTTGATAAGAATGCATATGCTGCCCTTACTATGCCATTTATATGTATTTCTGGAGACAAATCTGCCAGTATGTTTACTCCTAGATCTCTCTCATGTTCTGTCTCTTGAAGTTGTACTCCAGCCACCGAGTAGTCAAGCTTGGGCCTTCTTGCACTTGTACCCATTCTCATTACCTTACATTTTGAAGAATTGAATTTCATTAGCCACTTTTCTGACCACTCATGCGAACTATTTAGATCCTCCTGAAGTTCTCTACCATTGTTCTCGTTTTTTACATTTGTCACAATCTTTGCATCATCTGCAAACATATTCATGAATGAATTTACAGACTCTGGTAGGTCATTTACATATACAAGGAACAAAAGTGGCCCTAAAACTGAACCCTGTGGAACTCCACTACTAACTCTTCTCCACTCAGACACTGAGTGTCTTACTCTAACTCTCTGTTCCCTTCCTTCTAAGTATGTTTTTATCCATTCCAAGACATTTCCACCTATTCTAGCCATTGCTTGCAGCTTCCTAATAAGTCTCCCATGTGGAACAGTGTCAAACGCTTTCTGGAAGTCTAGGAATATGCAATCTGTCCAGCCCTCTCTTTCCTGTAAGATTCGGCTTACCTCATCATAAAATTCTAATAAGTTTGTTACTGTTGATCTACCTTCTCTGAAGCCATGTTGCCTCACTGACAATAAGTTGAAATATTCCAAGTGAAGAGAGATATGTTTCCTTAGTAGTTTCTCCATAACTTTGCAAACTATGCTGGTCAAGGAAACTGGTCTATAGCTTAGAGCCGTATCCCTTCTTCCCTTTTTCAAGATAGGTATCACATTTGCTTGTTTCCAGCATCTTGGAATCTCCCCTGACTCCAGTGACTTTTTAAATATCATACTTAGTGCCACTGATATTGAGTTTGCTCATTTTTTAAGTACATGAGGGGATATGTCATCAGGACCTGTAGCTTTATGAACATCTAATTCCATCAGAGCTTTGCATACGTCTGTGGCTGTAATGTTGATGTTCTCTAATGCCGGCCCTTGAACTTCTATCTCTGCAATCTGAGGGGGTGGAATATTTTCTACTGTAAATACTGACTGAAACTCCTTGTTCAATTCTTTGCAGATCTCTTCATCCGTCTCAGTGATGCTTCCATCCGCTCTCTTTAGCCTTAAAACCTGTTCATTTACCTTCAGTTTTCCTCTGATAAAACTGTGGAAAAGCTTGGGATTTTCTTTAGCCTTCCTGGTGATGTCCCTCTCATAGTCTCTCTGTGCCTCTCTTCTTTTACTTAGGTAGTCATTTCTTGCTCTTTTGTAGGTTTGCCAGGTATTTATGTTTTTTCTCCTCCTATACCTTTTCCAGCATTTGTCTCTCCACTCCTTAGCTCTTTTACACTCAATATCGAACTATTTCTCTTTGGCATGAATTACACCTACTTTGGTGACAGGAATGCAGCAATCTACTATCTTCCCATATTTCTCACAAAAGATGTCATACATTTCTTGTACAGATTTGTTGTAAAATAAGGATCTCCAGTCAATAAAAGCAAAACGCTCATTCATTTTGATGTGATTACCTAATTGTGTTTACGGGAAAGAGCCCAAAGCTCGTATCTTCCCGTCTCCTGATCGGTTCCATTTTATACTTAGTGATACTTATCATACCTGTCCTTAAAACTATGGATTGAGATAGCATTAACTACCTCCTCGCTTAGAGAATTCCAATTATCAACTACTCTTACACTGAAAAAGTATTTCCTTACATCCTGCAAAGAAGTTTTCTTACGAAGCTTCAAACTATGACCTCTAGTTCTAGAGCCAGCCATATCAAAATATCAATCCCTATCCACTCTATCATAACCATGAAGGAATTTAAAAACTGTCACCATATCCCCCCTCACTCTTCTAGCTTCCAGTGATGGTAAGTCTAATTCCCTCAGCCTCTCATCATAACTAAAATTGCGTATTTCTGGCACCAGTTTCGTGGCATGTCTTTGAACTTTTTCAAGCTTAGCTATATGCGTTTTCAAGTGCTTATTCCAAAAGGGGGCTGCATATTCGAGTTTTGGCCTCACATAGTTACATAAATATTTCTGAACATTTCCTTGTCCATGTGCCTAAAGGCTACCCTTACATTTGATAAGAATGCATATGCTGCCCTTACTATGCCATTTATATGTATTTCTGGAGACAAATCTGCCAGTATGTTTACTGCTAGATCTCTCTCATTTTCTGTCTCTTGAAGTTGTACTCCAGCCACTGAGTAGTCAAGCTTGGGCCTTCTTGCACTTGTACCCATTCTCATTACCTTACATTTTGAAGCATTGAATTTCATTAGCCACTTTTCTGACCACTCATGCAGATTATTTAGATCCTCTTGAAGTTCTCTACCATTGTTCTCGTTTTTTACTTTCTTCACAATCTTTGCATCATCTGCAAACATATTCATGAATGAATTTACACACTCTGGTAGGTCATTTACATATACAAGGAACAAAAGTGGCCCTAAAACTGAACCCTGTGGAACCCCACTACTAACTCTTCTCCATTCAGACACTGAGTGTCTTACTCTAACCCTCTGTTCCCTTCCTTCTTAGTAAGTTTTTATCCATTCCAAAACATTTCCACCTATTCTAACCATTGATTGCAGCTTCCTAATAAGTCTCCCATGTGGAACAGTGTTAAACGCTTTCTGGAAGTCTAGGAATATGCAATCTGCCCAGCCCTCTCTTTCCAGTAAGATTTGGCTTTCCTCATCATAAAATTCTAATAAGTTTGTTACTGTTGATCTACCTTCTCTGAAGCCATGTTGCCTCACTGACAAAAAGTTGAAGGATTCCAAGTGAAGAGAGATATGTTTCCTTAGTAGTTTCTCCATAACTTTGCAAACTATGCTGGTCAAGGAAACTGGTCTATAGTTCAGAGCCGTATCCCTCCTTCCCTTTTTGAAGAAAGGTATCACATTTGCTTGTTTCCCGCATCTTGGAATCTCCCCCGACTCCAGTGACTCCTTAAATATGATACTTAGTGCCACTGATATTGTGTTTGCGCATTTTTTAAGCACATGAGGGGATATGTCATCAGGACCTGTAGCTTTATGAACATCTAAGTCCATCAGCGCTTTGCATACCTCTGTGGCTGAAAGGTTGATGTTCTCTAATGCCGGCCCTTGAGCTTCTATCACTGCAATCTGAGGGGGTGGGGTATTTTCTACTGTAAATACTGACTGAAACTCCTTGTTCAATTCTTTGCAGATCTCTTCATCCGTCTCAGTGATGCTTCCATCCGCTCTCTTTAGCCTTAAAACCTGTTCTTTTACCTTCAGTTTTCCTCTGATAAAGCTGTGGAAAAGCTTGGGATTTTCTTTAGCCTTCCTGGTGATGTCCTTCTCATAGTCTCTCTCTGCCTCTCTCCTTTTACTTAGGTAGTCATTTCTTGCTCTTTCGTAGGTTTGCCAGGCATTTATGTTTTTTTCTCCTCCTATACCTTTTCCAGCATTTGTCTCTCCACTCCTTAGCTCTTTTACACCCATTATCGAACCATTTCTCTCTGGCATGAATTACATCTACTTTGGTGACAGGTATGCAGCAATCTACTATCTTCCCATATTTCTCACAAAAGATGTCATACATTTCTTGTACAGATTTGTTGTAAAATAAGGTTCTCCAGTCAATAACTGCTAAAAGCTCATTCATTTTGATGTAATCTCCTTTCGGACAGTTCCTCCTCATGTCCTCAGTGCCTTTTCTCTCAGGAAGAATATCTTCAATGATATACTCCATCAACAACACACAGTGGTCACTCTTTCCAATTGGTGGTTCATACTCAATTTTTTCAATATCCAACACATTATCTGTGAACACTAGATCAAGTAGTGATGGCTCATCCCCACCCCTGGCCCTTGTTGGTTCCATTACATGTTGGTGTAGGAAATTCCCTTGTATGCAATCTAGGAATCTTGCCCCGAATGAGTCCTCACCACTGTGTGGGTCAAGATTTATCCAATCTATCTCTTTATGATTAAAGTCTCCCATAATCAAAATCCTACATTTTTTTTCCCGTGCCATGTTAACAACTGAGTTTATGACTTCAATAGTACCTATATGACTTTCCTCATAAACTTCAAGCCTATTTTGGTTCCTTGGTGGGTTGTATACAACAGTTATTATAATTGTCTCTGATCCAGTATTTATGAGAGCAACAAGAAATTCCTTGAACTCACTTTCTATTGCCAAGTTTATTTCTTCAACTTGAATCCTTTCACTTATGAGCAGTGCTATCCCTCCACCAGTCCTCTCAGATCTTTCAACCCTTAGTATTCTGAAGCCCTTAGGAAAAACTGTGACACTGTTTATGTCCTCACTCAACTTAGTCTCTGTAATTGCTACTATATCTGCCTTACTGTTGTGAATCCTATCTTTTAATTCTACTGCCTTACCAGCTAATCCATCAGCATTTGTGTATAGCAATCTTAATGAGGCCCCATCCCCTGATCTTCTGTCATTATCTTCTTTATCTCCCCTTTGTCTGGAAGAACTCTTTAATGAAAATTTTTCTTCTGTTCTTCATTTCTTTCATCATTTAACCTTCTTGCCTCTTGCAACAAGATTTTGATCTTTTCCATCTCTTCCTGTGTTCTGTATCGTCTAATGAACACTTCTTTGAATTCTTGAAGGTCTTTTAGACTTTTTTTTCTCAACAATATTTCCCTACATGTTTCCCCTCTCTCAAAGGTTACTTTTGTTGGTCTCGGCTTTCCTTCCCTCGAATATTTACCTAGTTGGTGTATGTTTACAATATCCTCAGGACCACAAACTACTCCAAGCTTTCTTATCAGGTCTACAACCCTAGCTTTATTTTCTTCAAGTCTCCCCTGCCATGTTGGCTCCTGGGATTCGCTTATGCCTGAGATTACCACTGTCTTCTCCTTATCAAGTGCCTGTCTGATGAGTGGAGTTGCCCTTTCCATCACAACGTCTTTCATTTTTTCGATTACTGTCTCTTTATAGTCAACTGTTTGTATGTTTTCCAGTGCCACCACCTTTACAGCCTCTTTTACTGCCACATTCCCCTTTAGTGCATCAGCAAAGGAAGTTTTCATGGCATCATTTTCCATATTCAGCTCCTGGAACTCTTTTCTGAACTGTTCAATGTTTTCCTTAATCTGGACATTCCAAGCAGCAATCTCATCTCTCTCAGAAGAGAGCAGTGAACTAACATCTAATTCCTTTAGGTTGTCATTCAGCTGCTTGTTTTCATCTTCTTGTTTAGAAATTCTAGATTCTAGTTGACTCTTTTCCCCTTCCAGCTTCTTTATTCTTTTTTCTAGTTCCTTTCTCTCCTGCCCTTGTGCTTTATTTGCTTCCTCCAAAGATCTTATTTGCTCTCTGAGTGTTTCATTCTCTTTCATTTCTCCATCCATATTCCGAATTTTATCATCAAGGCTTATAACCATTGCCTCTAAATTCTTGATTTTCTGTTTAAATCTCCTAATGGCTACCCCTCCTACCGACCCATGGATGGAAGAGGTTTGGGACAGAGATGGCGTCATTTTTATGTTCTCCCTCTCACAGAATATAGAAAGAAGACGAGAAAGAGGGGAAAAAAGAGAAAAACATTTAATTAAGCTTCACACATAATTT
>JAXCGZ010017560.1:5000-12500 GCA_037179515.1 Halocaridina rubra | reverse complement strand
ATATATATATATATATATATATATATATATATATATATATACATACATATGAATATACATACTCACATACACACACAAACACACACACACACACACACACACACACACACACAGTAAAAGAGGCTGTAAAGGTGGTGGCACTGGAAAACATACAAACAGTTGACTATAAAGAGACAGTAATCGAAAAAATGAAAGACGTTGTGATGGAAAGGGCAAACCCACTCATCAGACAGGCACTTGATAAGGAGAAGACAGTGGTAATCTCAGGCATAAGTGAATCCCAGGAGCCAACATGGCAGGGGAGACTTGAAGAAAATAAAGCTAACGTTGTAGACCTGATAAGAAAGCTTGGAGTAGTATGTGGTCCTGAGGATATTGTAAACATACACCAACTAGGTAAATATTCGAGGGAAGGAAAGCCGAGACCAACAAAAGTAACCTTTGAGAGAGGGGAGACATGTAGGGAAATATTGTTGAGAAAAAAAAGTCTAAAAGACCTTCAAGAATGCAAAGAAGTGTTCATTAGACGATACAGAACACAGGAAGAGATGGGAAAGATCAAAAACTTGTTGCAAGAGGCAAGAAGGTTAAATGATGAAAGAAATGAAGAAGAGAAGAAAAATTTTCGTTACAGAATACTTCCAGACAAAGGGGAGATAAAGAAGATAATGACAGAAGATCAGGGGATGGGGCCTCATTAAGATTGTTATACACAAATGCTGATGGATTAGCTGGTAAGGCAGTAGAATTAAAAGATAGGATTCACAACACTAAGGTAGATATAGTAGCAATTACAGAGACTAAGTTGAGTGAGGACATAAACAGTGTCACAGTTTTTCCTAAGGGCTTCAGAATACTAAGGGTCGAAAGATCTGAGAGGACTGGTGGAGGGATAGCACTGCTCATAAGTGAGAGGATTCAAGTTGAAGAAATAAACTTGGCTATAGAAAGTGAGTTCAGGGAATTTCTTGTTGCTCGCATAAATACTGGGTCAGAGAGCATTATAATAACTGTTGTATATAACCCACCAAGGAACCAAAATAGGCTTGAAATTTATGAGGAAAGTCATATAGGTACGATTGAAGTCATAAACTCAGTTGTTAACATGGCGCGGGAAAAAAAATGTAGGATTTTGATTATGGGAGACTTTAATCATAAAGAGATAGATTGGATAAATCTTGACCCACACAGTGGTGAGGACTCATTTGGGGCAAGATTCCTAGATTACGTACAAGGGAATTTCCTACACCAACATGTAATGGAACCAACAAGAGCCAGGGGTGGGGATGAGCCATCACTACTTGATCTGGTGTTCACAGATAATGTGTTGGATATTGAAAATATTGAGTATGAACCACCAATTGGAAAGAGTGACCACTGTGTGTTGTTGATGGAGTATATCATTGAAGACATTCTTCCTGAGAGTAGAGGCACTGAGGACATGAGGAGGAACTATCCGAAAGGAGATTACATCAAAATGAATGAGCTTTTTGCAGTTATTGACTGGAGAACCTTATTTTACAACAAATCTGTACAAGAAATGTATGACATCTTTTGTGAGAAATATGGGAAGATAGTAGATTGCTGCATACCTGTCACCAAAGTAGGTGTAATTCATGCCAGAGAGAAATGGTTCGATAATGGGTGTAAAAGAGCTAAGGAGTGGAGAGACAAATGCTGGAAAAGGTATAGGAGGAGAAAAAACATAAATGCCTTGCAAACCTACAAAAGAGCAAGAAAAGACTACCTAAGTAAAAGGAGAGAGGCAGAGAGAGATTATGAGAGGGACATCACCAGGAAGGCTAAAGAAAATCCCAAGCTTTTCCACAGCTTTATCAGAGGAAAACTGAAGGTAAAAGAACAGGTTTCAAGGCTAAAGAGAGCGGATGGAAGCATCACTGAGACGGACGAAGAGATCTGCAAAGAATTGAACAAGGAGTTTCAGTCAGTATTTACAGTAGAAAATACCCCACCCCCTCAGATTGCAGTGATAGAAGCTCAAGGGCCGGTATTAGAGAACATCAACCTTACAGCCACAGAGGTATGCAAAGCGCTGATGGATTTAGATGTTCATAAAGCTACAGGTCCTGATGACATATCCCCTCATGTGCTTAAAAAATGCGCAAACACAATATCAGTGGCACTAAGTATCATATTTAAGGAGTCACTGGAGTCGGGGGAGATTCCAAGATGCTGGAAACAAGCAAATGTGATACCTATCTTCAAAAAGGGAAGGAGGGATACGGCTCTGAACTATAGACCAGTTTCCTTGACCAGCATAGTTTGCAAACTTATGGAGAAACTACTAAGGAAACATATCTCTCTTCACTTGGAATCCTTCAACTTTTTGTCAGTGAGGCAACATGGCTTCAGAGAAGGAAGATCAACAGTAACAAACTTATTAGAATTTTATGATGAGGTAAGCCAAATCTTACAGGAAAGAGAGGGCTGGGCAGATTGCATATTCCTAGACTTTCAGAAAGCGTTTGACACTGTTCCACATGGGAGACTTATTAGGAAGCTGCAATCAATGGCTAGAATAGGTGGAAATGTCTTGGAATGGATAAAAACTTACTTAGAAGGAAGGGAACAGAGGGTTAGAGTAAGACACTCAGTGTCTGAATGGAGAAGAGTTAGTAGTGGAGTTCCACAGGGTTCAGTTTTAGGGCCACTTTTGTTCCTTGTATATGTAAATGACCTACCAGAGTGTGTAAATTCATTCATGAATATGTTTGCAGATGATGCAAAGATTGTGAAGAAAGTAAAAAAACGAGAACAATGGTAGAGAACTTCAGGAGGATCTAAATAATCTGCATGAGTGGTCAGAAAAGTGGCTAATGAAATTCAATACCTCAAAATGTAAGGTAATGAGAATGGGTACAAGTGCAAGAAGGCCCAAGCTTGACTACTCGGTGGCTGGAGTACAACTTCAAGAGACAGAAAATGAGAGAGATCTAGGAGTAAACATACTGGCAGATTTGTCTCCAGAAATACATATAAATGGCGTAGTAAGGGCAGCATATGCATTCTTATCAAATGTAAGGGTAGCCTTCAGGCACATGGACAAGGAAATGTTCAGAAATATTTATGTAACCTATGTGAGGCCAAAACTCGAATATGCAGCCCCCTTTTGGAATCCGCACTTGAAAAAGCACATAGCTAAGCTTGAAAAAGTTCAAAGACATGCCACGAAACTGGTGCCAGAAATACGCAATCTCGGTTATGATGAGAGGCTGAGGGAATTAGACTTGCCATCACTCGAAGCTAGAAGAGTAAGGGGGGATATGGTGACAGTCTTTAAATTCCTTCATGGTTATGATAGAGTGGATAGGGATCGATATTTCCATATGGCTGGCTCTAGAACTAGAGGTCATAGTTTGAAGCTTCGGAAGAAAACTTGTTTGCAGGATGTAAGGAAATACTTTTTCAGTGTAAGAGTAGTTGATAATTGGAATTCGCTAAGCGAGGAGGTAGTTAATGCTATCTCAATCCATAGTTTTAAGGACAGGTATGATAAATATCACTAAGTCTAAAAATGGAACCGATCAGGAGACGGGAAGATACGAGCTTTGGGCTCTTTCCCGTAAACACAATTAGGTAATCACAATTAGGTAATCACTCATTCGGGGCAAGATTCCTAGATTGCGTACAAGGGAATTTCCTACACCAACATGTAATGGAACCAACGAGAGCCAGGGGTGGGGATGAGCCATCACTACTTGATCTAGTATTCACAGATAATGTGTTGGATATTGAAAAAATTGAGTATGAACCACCAATTGGAAAGAGTGACCACTGTGTGTTGTTGATGGAGTATATCATTGAAGATATTCTGCCTGAGAGAAGAGGCACTGAGGACATGAGGAGGAACTATCCGAAAGGAGATTACATCAAAATGAATGAGCTTTTTGCAGTTATTGACTGGAGAACCTTATTTTACGACAAATATGTACAAGAAATGTATGATATATTTTGTGAGAAATATGGGAAGATAGTAGTTTGCTGCATACCTGTCACCAAAGTAGGTGTAATTCATGCCAGAGAGAAATGGTTCGATAATGAGTGTAAAAGAGCTAAGGAGTGGAGAGACAAATGCTGGAAAAGGTATAGGAGGAGAAAAATCATAAATGCCTGGCAAACCTACAAAAGAGCAAGAAATGACTACCTAAGTAAAAGGAGAGAGGCAGAGAGAGACTATGAGAGGGACATCACCTGGAAGGCTAAAGAAAATCCCAAGCTTTTCCACAGCCTTATCTGAGGAAAACTGAAGGTAAAAGAACAGGTTTTAAGGCTAAAGAGAGCGGATGGAAGCATCACTGAGACGGATGAAGAGATCTGCAAAGAATTGAACAATGAGTTTCAGTCAGTATTTACAGTAGAAAATACCCCACCCCCTCAGATTGCAGAGATAGAAGCCCAAATTCCGGTATTAGAAAACATCAACCTTACAGCCACTGACTTTTTGTCAGTGAGGCAACATGGCTTCAGAGAAGGTAGATCAACAGTAACAAACTTATTAGAATTTTATGATGAGGTAAGCCGAATCTTACTGGAAAGAGAGGGCTGGGCAGATTGCATATTCATAGACTTTCAGAAAGCGTTTGACACTGTTCCACATGGGAGACTTATTAGGAAGCTGCAAGCAATGGCTAGAATAGGTGGAAATGTCTTGGAATTGATAAAAACTTACTTAGAAGGAAAGGAACAGAGGGTTAGAGTAAGACACTCAGTGTCTGAATGGAGAAGAGTTAGTAGTGGAGTTCCACAGGGTTCAGTTTTAAGGCCACTTTTGTTCCTTGTATATGTAAATGACCTACCAGAGTCTGTAAATTCATTCATGAATATGTTTGCAGATGATGCAAAGATTGTGAAGAAAGTAAAAAACGAGAACAATGGTAGAGAACTTCAGGAAGATCTAAATAGTCTGCATGAGTGGTCAGAAAAGTGGCTAATGAAATTTAATACTTCAAAATGTAAGGTAATGAGAATGGGTACAAGTGCAAGAAGGCCCAAGCTTGACTACTCAGTGGCTGGAGTACAACTGCAAGAGACAGAAAATGAGAGAGATCTAGGAGTAAACATACTGGCAGATTTGTCTCCAGAAATACAAATAAATGGCATAGTAAGGTCAGCATATGCATTCTTATCAAATGTAAGGGTAGCCTTCAGGCACATGGACAAGGAAATGTTCAGAAATATATTTGTAACCTATGTGAGGCCAAATCTCGAATATGCAGCCCCCTTTTGGAATCCGCACTTGAAAAAGCACATAGCTAAGCTTGGAAAAGTTCAAAGACATACCAAGAAACTGGTACCAGAAATAGGCAATCTCAGTTATGATGAGAGGCTGAGGGAATTAGACTTACCATCACTGGAAGCTAAAATATTGAAGGGGGATATGGTGACAGTCTTTAAATTCCTTCAAGGTTATGATAGAGTGGATAGGGATCGATATTTTGATCTGACTGGCTCTAGAACTAGAGGTCACAGTTTGAAGCTTCGTAAGAAAACTTCTTTGCAGGATGTAAGGAAATAGTTTTTCAGTGTAAGAGTAGTTGATAATTGGATTTGGCTAAGCGAGGAGGTAGTTAATGCTATCTCAGTACATAGTTTTAAGAACAGGTATGATAAGCACCACAAAGTATAAAATGGAACCGATGAGGAGACGGGAAGATACGAGCTTTGGGCTCTTTCCCGTAAACACAATTAGGTAATCACAATTAGGTAATCACTCATTCGGGGCAAGATTCCTAGATTGCGTACAAGGGAATTTCCTACACCAACATGTAATGGAACCAACGAGAGCCAGGGGTGGGGATGAGCCATCACTACTTGATCTAGTATTCACAGATAATGTGTTGGATATTGAAAAAATTGAGTATGAACCACCAATTGGAAAGAGTGACCACTGTGTGTTGTTGATGGAGTATATCATTGAAGATATTCTGCCTGAGAGAAGAGGCACTGAGGACATGAGGAGGAACTATCCGAAAGGAGATTACATCAAAATGAATGAGCTTTTTGCAGTTATTGACTGGAGAACCTTATTTTACGACAAATATGTACAAGAAATGTATGATATATTTTGTGAGAAATATGGGAAGATAGTAGTTTGCTGCATACCTGTCACCAAAGTAGGTGTAATTCATGCCAGAGAGAAATGGTTCGATAATGAGTGTAAAAGAGCTAAGGAGTGGAGAGACAAATGCTGGAAAAGGTATAGGAGGAGAAAAATCATAAATGCCTGGCAAACCTACAAAAGAGCAAGAAATGACTACCTAAGTAAAAGGAGAGAGGCAGAGAGAGACTATGAGAGGGACATCACCTGGAAGGCTAAAGAAAATCCCAAGCTTTTCCACAGCCTTATCTGAGGAAAACTGAAGGTAAAAGAACAGGTTTTAAGGCTAAAGAGAGCGGATGGAAGCATCACTGAGACGGATGAAGAGATCTGCAAAGAATTGAACAATGAGTTTCAGTCAGCATTTACAGTAGAAAATACCCCACCCCCTCAGATTGCAGAGATAGAAGCCCAAATTCCGGTATTAGAAAACATCAACCTTACAGCCACTGACTTTTTGTCAGTGAGGCAACATGGCTTCAGAGAAGGTAGATCAACAGTAACAAACTTATTAGAATTTTATGATGAGGTAAGCCGAATCTTACTGGAAAGAGAGGGCTGGGCAGATTGCATATTCATAGACTTTCAGAAAGCGTTTGACACTGTTCCACATGGGAGACTTATTAGGAAGCTGCAAGCAATGGCTAGAATAGGTGGAAATGTCTTGGAATTGATAAAAACTTACTTAGAAGGAAAGGAACAGAGGGTTAGAGTAAGACACTCAGTGTCTGAATGGAGAAGAGTTAGTAGTGGAGTTCCACAGGGTTCAGTTTTAAGGCCACTTTTGTTCCTTGTATATGTAAATGACCTACCAGAGTCTGTAAATTCATTCATGAATATGTTTGCAGATGATGCAAAGATTGTGAAGAAAGTAAAAAACGAGAACAATGGTAGAGAACTTCAGGAAGATCTAAATAGTCTGCATGAGTGGTCAGAAAAGTGGCTAATGAAATTTAATACTTCAAAATGTAAGGTAATGAGAATGGGTACAAGTGCAAGAAGGCCCAAGCTTGACTACTCAGTGGCTGGAGTACAACTGCAAGAGACAGAAAATGAGAGAGATCTAGGAGTAAACATACTGGCAGATTTGTCTCCAGAAATACAAATAAATGGCATAGTAAGGTCAGCATATGCATTCTTATCAAATGTAAGGGTAGCCTTCAGGCACATGGACAAGGAAATGTTCAGAAATATATTTGTAACCTATGTGAGGCCAAATCTCGAATATGCAGCCCCCTTTTGGAATCCGCACTTGAAAAAGCACATAGCTAAGCTTGGAAAAGTTCAAAGACATACCAAGAAACTGGTACCAGAAATAGGCAATCTCAGTTATGATGAGAGGCTGAGGGAATTAGACTTACCATCACTGGAAGCTAAAATAT
>JAXCGZ010017559.1:0-55182 GCA_037179515.1 Halocaridina rubra | reverse complement strand
TAATGTGTGATTTACAAGATTTCCTCTACTGGGGGAGCATCAGTATCATTTCCTTTGCCTCAACAGACTCCTCTTTCATTCAAGCGGCTTCTGCATATCTTCTTTAACGTGTGATTTAAAAGAGATTTCCTCTACTGGGGGAGCACTAATGTCATTTTAACAGTTTTCAATGCCATCCACCTCCATCATAAAAGGATAAGGAACACAATTGGTTTCTGAAGACTGACCTGAATTGAGACCAGTTTGTACAAAGTACAAAGTACTATTGTATTTCAAAACATCACTAATAGGATACTTGGCCTCTCCACTTCAATATTGTTTATAATGATCAAGAGTTTTCCTACGTCCTGTATATTCAGTTCACTTCATAACTGATCCATGAGGAAATCGAAGACTCTGGCCTTACACTCGAACATCTGGCAGCCCTGTATGAACACGTGACAGCACTCCAACAACTCTCACAAGAACATTATGATAATATGGTTCATTCGGTGACCTTCTGCAACCCTCTCGACGATGCCAGGTCATTACCACCTCATTCACGGTAAGTTTATCTATCACTTTCATATACAAAAAAATTTAAATGTATGCTTGCACACTGTTACTAATAAAGTAAAGGGTGGGTGATCGTACTTTGCGGAAATTCACCTATTGCGGTCGGTCCCGGAACCTAACCCCCGCGATTAAACGAGGGATCACTGTATATAAATATAAATACATATATATATATATATATATATATATATATATATATATTATATTATATATATATATATATATATATATATATATATATTATATATATATATATATATATATACAGTAATCCCTCGCCATTTCGCGGCTCACCTATCGTGAATTCAGTGCATCGCGGATTTATTTTTATATATAAATATATTTTTTGTGGCACCAAGACGGGCCAAAAAATGATTAACTAAAACAGCCTTTATCAGGCTGTAAAGAGAAACAGAGATGGAGAGTGTAATGACCTGGCAGATGTGAAGGGATTATAAAAGATGTGTAATGAATGTCCAGTTCTCTGCTGAGTTTTAATATCCCTCTGCATTACTTTCATGAAGTCTATTCCAATAATTCTTGTTAGATCTTATTAGTATTATTATTATTATTATTATTATTTTTGGTGACAATAATTTTCCTTTGATGATGATTGTGGAGATTATTATTATTATTATTATTATTATTATTATTATTATTATTATTATTATTATTATTATTATTATTATTATTATTAAGGGCTCATCATTGTTTGTACATTTGTTGGTTTATTTACTTTAATAACTGTGTACAGTGCCCCTCCCTAGTTGGCTGGGGACAAAGAGAGTGTGGGGGGTTGGGTAGAACAGATTGTTAGAGAGAGAGAGAGAGAGAGCGAGAGAGAGAGAGAGAGTAGAGAGAGAGAGTGAGTAGAGGAGAGTGAGAGAGAGGAGAGAGCGAGAGAGAGAGAGATGAGAGAGAGAGAGAGAGAGACGAGAGAGAGAGAGAGAGAGAGATATCTTTAATTAACTCTTGTTAATTCAAATAAAACTACAATATTTATTGTAAAAATAATGGTTTAATTATAAATTACTAATAATAATAATAATATAATAATAATAATATTCTCCACAATCATCATCAAAGGAAAAATATTGTAGCCAATAATAATAAAAATAATAATAATAATATAATAATAATAATAATATAATAATAATAATAATAATAATAATAATAATAAGATCTAAGGAGAATCTTTGAAATAGACATCATGAAAGTAATGCAGAGGAATATTAAAACCCAGCAGAGAATTGGATATTCATTACACATCATTTATAATCCCTTCACATCTGACAGCTCAATACACTTTCCAAATCTGTTTCTCTTTACAGCCTGATAAAGGCTATTTTATTTTATAATTTTTTGGCCTGTCCTGGTGTCATAATCATCTTTATTTATTTTTATTTTTTTTATTTTTTATATATATATATTTTTTTTTTTTTGTACTTCACGGAAATTCACCTATTGCGGCTGGTCCCGAAACCGAACCCCCGCGATAAACGAGGAGTTACTGTATATATATGTACACTTTGTTCGTTTTTTCCGCGTTTTTTTTAACCGTGAAACTGCAATAACGTTCCCAAAATAAAATAGTATAAAATATGAAATTCAAAAATAACGCCCATGCAAAAAAATTCTAAAAAAATAAAATTTCATTTTAGTAAAAAATCGACTGCTTCAGAGGCACTTTTCTGCCATCCTTCTCCTCCTCTATCGCTTAATGCGATCGAATATTATGAAGCATATTGAAAAAAAGCATTAAGAACAAATATCAAACATATTTTCAATATAATATCGTCAGGGAAATAGTGTGCGAGGGTGCATCAGCTGATACATAAGTAGCAAAACGTTTGCCGATAGAGGTTTGTTCTCCCGCATCCTCCACCTCTTCTACCACTTAAAGCGATCCAATATTATGAAGAAAATTGAAAAAAAACATTAAAAACAAACAGCAAACAAATTTTCGAAATACTATCATCAGGGAAATAGTGTGCGAGGGTGCATCAGCTGATACGGAAGTGTGATAACACGTTTGCCGATAGAGGTTTGTTCTCCCGCATCCTCCTCCTCTTTTACCGCCTAATGCTATCGAATATCATGAAGAAAATTGAAAAAAAGCATTAAGAACAAACAGCAAAATAAATTTTCTATATGATATCATCAGGGAAATAGTGTGCGAGGGTGCATCAGCTGATACGGAAGTGTGACAAAACGTTTGATGATAGAGGTTTGTTCTCCCGCATCCTCCTCCTCTTCTACCGCTTAATGCAATCAAATATTATGAGGAAAATTGAAAGAAAGCATAAGAACAAACAGCAAACAAACTTTCGATATAATATCGTCAGAAAAATAGCGTGTAGAAAATATATATATATATATATATATATATATATATATATATATATATATATATATATATATATATATATATATATATATATATATCATTTAAGTTTCCACAAAATAAGTTTTCTTTGTAACGAATTGTGTAGATTTCTTTTTCTCCAAGCTAACTTTGTTTACGCTTAGATTTCGTGCAGAACGGTCGATAAGTAAAGAAGATAGAATAATGTTTAGAACCAAGGAATATTGATGATACATACTATAATCTTGAAAATTAGATAAACCCCAAATATAATGAGTAAATAAATATTTTATGAGTAAGATATTGTGACTAAATAGTGATAAGCATCAGCTGATAAGGAAGCGGCAAAACGTTTCAAGATAGAGGTTCGCTCTCCCGCATCCTCCTCCTCTTCTACTGCTTAATGTGATCGGATATTATGGAGATAATGGAAAAAAGTACTAAGAACAAACAGCAAACAAACTTTCGATATAATATTGTCAGGGAAATAGAGAGACAGGGTGCATCAGCCGATACGGAGGCATCAAGACGTTTACATCCTCATCCTCACCGCCACCATGCACGTCCCAGTGTATGCCTGTTGCCGACCGCATAATAGAGTACATTAATTTGTTTACTGTACAGTAAATCTGTATATCTTTTATACTGTACACTATTTGCATGTTAATATAAATAACTACAGGTCTTTCTGCTTTGTTATGTACTTATAAAATATGTTTTACTTATCTTATATCTTTGGTACAGTGTGTCTATGGACAGTTGTGGAACAAACAATGCCCTTAATTACTGCTTCCTATGGAAAATAACTTGTTTTTTTTCACGCGATTTGCCATATACCCGTTACTTCTGAGAACTTATCTCCACGTTATTCTGAGAACTAAGTGTAATATATATATATATATATATATATATATATATATATATATATATATATATATATATATATATATATATATATATATATATATATATATATATATATATATAAAAATATATATATATATATTATATATATATATATATATATATATATATATATATTATATATATATATATATATATATATATATATATATATATATATATATATATATATATATGGTAGGAAAAGCCCATTAAATAAAACAACAAAAATAAGTATATATAAAGTACTTATTAATTTCGTGAAATAAAATGGTCACCTTCTCAAAGTACAATGGCAAGAGATACAACTAGCAAAACAGCAGAAAACTTGAAAAGAAGGAGACAAAAGATCTGCCCAGGAGTCCTATACAAGGGATTAATAGATAACAATCTTAAATGCCCGCCGGGGTTAGTCAGTAATCCCCACAAACAGGCCGCAAAAGGAATTAAAGTCCATACTTGGCTAAATTGTATTAACAAAAGATTCTTAATAATAGTAATTATATATATATATATATATATATATATATATATATATATATATATATATATATATATATATATATATATATATATATATATATATATATATATATATATATATATATATATATATATATATATATATATAAAGTGATCCCTCGTTTATCGCGGGGGTTAGGTTCCGAGACCGACCGCAATAGGTGAATTTCCGCGAAGTAGGATCACCCTATATGTACATAGGTATTTTACATTTGCTTTTACGTTTACTGTATAAACCCTCCCTGTAGTGTTAACAAACCACCCTTTACTTCATAAATAACAGCATGAAAGCGTAAATTTATATGAAGTTGTTGGTAAACTTACAGTGAATGAGGTGGTAATGACATGACATACTCATGTACATAGGTATTTTACAATTATTTTTACGTTTACTGTATAAACCCTCCCTGCGCATCTTCCTTTGTGCTTAGGCTCACTACCAGAAGCCTTAGAATATGAAGGATGCTTGGGAGGCATTGCAGAGGTTGAAAAAAGTGAAGAAAATAAATCACAAGCACAACGTATTAATAAGCACAACGAGAAAGGCGCACATATGAGTTAGACTGAACGAGTGAGGAGAGACAATGGAAGATGGTGGGAGAACCAAGCTTCAATCAAAAAGCCAATCAGACCACCATGATATAGAACATGCAGAAAAACAATTATGTGATTCGTCATCTCCCACCCTTTCATCCAATAGCATTCCATGAACTATCTCACGTAGGTGCGAGCCTTTGCGTTTTCCAAGACGCCAATACATTGTATGCTATCGGACAGTATTTCACATGGTGCAATACATTGAGTTATATGTTTAAATTTATGTTTTTTACTAATTTCTACGGTTTTTTTATTCTTAGGCTAGGAAATACTTCTTTTATCAATAAAATAATGAAAATTTCAATATGTACTAGCTCACGTAGGTGAGACCTTTTTTGGTTTTCCAAAACGCTGATACCGGTATCGTACTTTACATTGTGCAGTACTGTTAGTATTTATGTTTTTTATTATTTTTTACCGTTTTATTATTCTTAGGCTAAAAAAATAAGTTTTTTTATCAATAAAATCATGAAACTACTGGAAATTTTAATATATGCTATCCGAAACGCTGATACAGGTATCGTACTTTCTATGGTGAAGAGTTACATGTTCAAATTTATGTTTTTTTACTATTTCTTACTGTTTTATTATTCTTAGGCTGGCAAATACATTTTTTTTATCAATAAAATCATGACAAAATTCTTTTAATAAAATAATGAAAATACTGAAAATTTTCATTTCTTAAAATTTTATTTTTGCATATACCCCCCAAAAAAACCTCGACAAAAAAAAAACTGCGATACAGTGCATCCGTGATAGGTGAACCGCGACATACCAAAGGATTACTGTATATATATATGTACGCCTTGTTCCTTTTATACGCGATTTTTTTATATGCGAAATTGCAATAACGCCCCCCAAAAATAATAGTAAAAAATTCGGAATTCGCGAATAACGCCTCCCCCCCCAAAAAAAAAAAAAAAAAAATATATATATATATATATATATATATATATATATATATATATATATATATATATATATATATATATATATATATATATATATATATTTTTTTTTTTTTTTTAGATTACTGTGGCAACAGGATGGACCAAAAAACGATAAAATAAAACAGCCTTTATCAGGCTGTAAAGAGAAACAGATGGAGAGTGTAATAACCTGTCAGATGTGAAGGGATTATAAAAGATGTGTAATGAATATCAAACTCTGTTGGGTTTTAATATACCTCTGCATTACTCTCATGATGTCTATTCCAAAAATTTCCTTAGATCTTATTATTATTATTATTATTATTATTATTATTATTATTATCATTTTTAACAATAATTTTCCTTTGATGATGATTGTGGAGATTATTATTATTATTATTATTATTATTATTATTATTATTATTTTTAATATCATTATTATTACGAATTTGTAATTAAACCATTATTTCTACAATAAATAATGTAGTTTTGGTTGAATGAACAAGATTTAATAAAAGATCTCTCTCTCTCTCTCTCTCTCGTTTCATTTCACTAACATTATATAGAATATATTTATATTAAAAGGAGAATAGTCTTACAAACAACGCATACATCAGTTACTTTACAAGCTGATGAGTCGCTTGGGGCAGCAAATGATAAATATAATAATGCACTTTTAATAAAAACGTTAATGAGTTAAAAGACCGTTATATTAATTTCCTTTCCACGAATCCTTTGTAATATCTCTCTTAAACAGGAATTAGGTAGAAATTTTTCATCTCATTATGTAAATACAATTATTGCTTTAGTCTTAATCACGTTCATTACAGTGCTCATTTTAAAGGTAATAAACCTAAGTTTTAATTCGTTTTTTGTAAAGAAATATGAGAGAGAGAGAGAGAGAGAGAGTAATTGGATACATTTTATTAACAAATTTGTCATTCAGAAACCAGATACAAATTTGAAAATGGAAGGAGGATGCAAAACACGTGTTCTGAAAATATTAAGAACATAAGAATATGGGACACTGCAACATGCTTACTGGCACACACGAGGCAGTTCCATTTTTGAATGATATTTTCAGCATGTCTAACCTATTCTATTCTACTCTACTTATTTATTCTATTTTTCTTTTTATGATTTTTCTGATAAACACTAATCTATTCATACCCACCCTACCTCTGTCATATGTCTATCTAATCTACATTTGAAGGTGTCTAAGGTATTGGCATTTATTATCCTACTAGGAATACTCAACGGTATTACCAAGCCAATTTTCACCAATTTCCCTTCTGAACCTAAATTTATCAAGATTAAATTCCATTACCCATTACGAGTTCTGGTTTGATCATGAATTTTTAAAACTTTATTAATATCACCCTTGTTAATCCCTTTAAACCATTTATACACCCAATCATATCCCCCCTAACTCTGTGCCTCTCTGGAGAATGTAGATTAAGTTTTTTTTAATCTGTCATATGGTAGATTTAGGCATTGCATATTAAATTTTTTTTTCGTTTTTTAGTCTTGCTTTGGTTATTTATAATTCTTATTTTATCTTTATATACATTTGCAGATAGAGGCTCGTTCACCTGCATCCTCCTCCTCTTCTACCACATAACTTACTTGCTCACTGCCACCATGCATGTCCCAGTGTACTGTATAACTGTTGCCCACTGCATAATAGAGATAAGTATAGTAATGTATGTTAATTTCTAGCTGTAAAGTGAATATGAATATCTTTTGTATACTCTTAAAAATAGATACAGGGCTTTCTGCTTTGCTATGTAGTAATAACATATTTTTTTTACTTATCTTATATCTTTGGCATGGTGTGTCTATGTAAGGTTTTGAACGTATCTATGCCCTTTATCATTGTTTCCTATAGAAAATAGCTCGTTTTTTCACGCGATTTTCCATTTGCACGCCACTTCTGAGAATCTATCTAGGCGTTATTTTGAGAACAAGGTGTATATATATATATATATATATATATATATATATATATATATATATATATATATATATATATATATATATATATATTATATATATATATATATACAGAGTTCCCCGGTTATTCGCGTTTCTTGGTTCGCATTCTCACTGTATCGCAGTTTTTTTTTAATAAATTATTATTTTATTTTATGGGTATATGCAAAAATAGTAAAATATTAAAAAAAGAAATTCTCAGTATTTAAATTTTTTTTATTAAAAAAAAACATTTCATTATCTAATTGATAAAAATAATTTATTTCCCAGCCTACGAATAATAAAACAGTAAAAAATAGTAAAAAACATAAATTTAGATAGATAGATAGATAGATACATTTATTGACCACCTCTTTTGAAAAGTACAGTATAATCTTTACAAAAGGAATATTTGGTCCAAATTACAATGAATAAATACAATAGATTTTGTACAATCATCTAATTAGTAAATGAATTTTAAATTAATATACATTGTACTAATAACTCACATTATTGCATCATGCGAAATAGTGTTCGATAGCGTACAATGTATTGGGGTCGCAGCTACGTGAGCTAGCATATATATTTATATTTCCAGTAGTTTCATGATTTTATTGATAAAAAAGTATTTAATAGCCTAAGAATAATAAAACAGTAAAAAATAGTAAAACACATAAATACTAACAGTATCGCAACAAGTAAAATACGATACCGCTATCAGCGTTTCAGACAAAGACTCATTCAGTCTAACTCACGTGTGCGCCGTTCACATTGTGCTTATTAAACGTTTTGCCTGTGTTCGATAGCGTACAATGTATTGGGGTCACACCTACGTGAGCTAGCATATATATTTATATTTCCAGTAGTTTCATGATTTTATTGATAAAAAAAACGTATTTCTTAGCCTACGAATAATAAAACAGTAAAAAATAGTAAAAAACATAAATACTAACAGTATTGTAACATGTAAAATACGATACCGCTATCAACGTTTCGGCCAAAGGCTTCCACCATCTTCCATTGTCTCGCCTCACTCGTGTGCGCCATTCAGGTTGTGCTTATTATTATTAATATGTTTTGCTTGTGATTTTTTTACTCGCATATTTTAACCTTTGCAATGCCTCCCAAGCATCCTTCATCTTCTAAGGCTTCTTGTAGTGAGCCTAAGCGGCAAAGGAAAATGTTAACCATTGTAGAAAAAGTGAAACTCTTAGATATGTTGAAAGAAGGAAAAAAGTTTGTGGATGTAGGCCGCTATTTTACGTAAACGTAATAATTATTGTTAAATAATGTACCTATGTATGTCAAGTCATCATCACCTCATTCACGGTAAGTTTTCCTATCACTTTCCTAAAAAATTACGTTGCTTGCTGTTATTTATAATGTAAAGGGTGTTTTTTTAACAGTACAGGGAGGATTTATACAGTGTAAACGTAAAAATATATTAAAATATCTATGTACATATAGGATGATCCAACTCCGTGGATTTCCTGGTTCGCGCCGGGTCCCAGAAACGGACTACCGCGGTATGGGGGAGAACACTGTGTATATATATATATATATATATATATATATATATATATATATATATATATATATATATATATATATATATATATATATATATATATATATACACCTTGTTCCTCTTATACGCGATTCTTTTATATGCAAAATTGCAATAACGCCCCCCAAAAATAATAGTAAAAAATTCGTAATTCGCGAATAACGCCCTCCCCCCCCAATTTTTTTTTTTTTTTTTTTGTGACAACAGGATGGACCAAAAAATGATAAAATAAAACAGCCTTTATCAGGCTGTAAAGAGAAGCAGATGGAGAGTGTAATGACCTGTCAGATGTGAAGGGATTATAAAAGATGTGTAATGAATATCCAGCTCTCTGCAGGGTTTTAATATACCTCTGCATTACTCTCATGATGTCTATTCCAAAAATTCTCCTTAGATCTTATTATTATTATTATTATTATTATTATTATTATTATTATTATTATTATTATTATTATTATTATTATTATTATTATTATTTATTTTTAACAATAATTTTCCTTTGATGATGATTGTGGAGATTATTATTATTATAATTATTAATATCATTATTATTACGAATTTGTAATTAAACCATTATTTTTACAATAAATAATGTAGTTTTGGTTGAATGAACAAGAGTTAATTAAAGATCTCTCTCTCGTTTCATTTCACTTACATTATATAGAATATATTTATATTAAAAGGAGAATAGTCTTACAAACAACGCATACATCAGTTACTTTACAAGCTGATGAGTCGTTTGGGGCAGCAAATGATAAATATAATAATGCCGCTTTAAGAAAAACGTTAATGAGTTAAACGACCGTTAAATTAATTTCCTTTCCACGAATCCTTTGTAATGTCTCTCTTAAACAGGAATTAGGTAGAAATTTTTCCATCTTCTTATGTAAATACAATTATTGCTTTTAGTCTTAATCACGTTCATTACAGTGCTCATTTTAAAGGTAATAAACCTAAGTTTTAATTCGTTTTTTTGTAAAGAAATGAGAGAGAGAGAGAGAGAGAGAGAGAGCGAGAGAGAGAGAGAGAGAGGAGAGAGAGAGAGAGAGAGAGAGAGAGAGAGAGAGAGAGAGAGAGAGAGAGAGAGAGAGAGGAGAGGAGAGAGAGAGAGAGAGAGAGAGAGAGAGAGAGAGAGAGAGAGAGAGAGAGAGAGAGAGAGAGAGAGAGAGAGAGAGAGAGAGAGAGAGAGAGAGAGAGAGGGGAGAGAGAGAGAGAGAGAGAGAGAGAGAAATTGGATACATTTTATTAACAAATTTGTCATTCAGATCCCAGATACAAGTTTGAAAATGGAAGGAGGATGCAAAACACGTGCTCTGAAAATATTAAGAACATAAGAACATAAGAATAGGGGACACTGCAACATGCCTACTGGCACACACGAGGCAGCTCCATTTTTGAATGATATTTTCAGCATGTCTAACCAATTCTATTCTACTCTACTTATTTATTCTATTTTTCTTTTTATGATTTTTCTAATAAGCACTAACCTATTCATACCCACCCTACCTCTGTCATATGTCTATCTAATCTACATTTGAAGATGTCTAAGGTATTGGCATTTACTATCCTACTAGGAAGCCTGTTCCATGCATCGGCTACTCTATTGCCAAGCCAATTTTCACCAATTTCCCTTCTGAACCTAAATTTATCAAGCTTATATCCATTACCCATTACGAGTTCTGGTTTGATCATGAATTTTTAAAACTTTATTAATATCACCCTTGTTAATCCCTTTAAACCATTTATACACCTCAATCATATCCCCCCTAACGCTGTGCCTCTCAAGAGAATGTAGATTAAGTTTTTTTAATCTGTCATATGGTAGATTTAGGCTTTGTATAATTATTTTTTTTTTCATTTTTTAGTCTTGCTTTGGTTATTTATAATTCTTATTTTATCTTTATATACATTTGCAGATAGAGGTTCGTTCTCCTGCATCCTCCTCCTCTTCTACCACATAAGTTACTTGCTCACTGCCACCATGAATGTCCCAGTGTACTGTATAACTGTTGCCCACTGCATAATAGAGTAAAGTATAGTAATGTATGTTAATTTCTAGCTGTAAAGAGAATAGGAATATCTTTTGTATACTCCTAAAAATAGATACAGGGCATTCTGCTTTGCTATGTAGTAATAAAATATTTTTTTACTTCTTTTATATCTTTGGCATGGTGAGTCTATATAAGGTTTGGAACGTATCTATGCCCTTTATCATTGTTTCCTATGGAAAATAACTTGTTTTTTCACGCGATTTTCCATTTATACGACACTTCTGAGAACCTATCTAGGTGTTATTTTGAGTACAAGGTATATATATATATATATATATATATATATATATATATATATATATATATATATATATATATATATATATATATATATATATATATATATATATATATATATATATATATATATATATATATATATATATATATATATATATATATATACAGTGTTGCCTCCCTTATCGCGGTAGTTCGGTTCCGGGACCCTGCACGAACCAGGAAAATCGCGAAGTAGGATCAGTCTAAAAAAAAAAAAAAAAATAAATAAATAAATAAAATAAAGATGATTATGACACCAGCACAGGCCAAAAATTATAAAATAAAACGGCCTTTATCAGGCTGTAAAGAGAAACAGAGATGGAGTGTGATGACCTGTTAGATGTGAAGGGATTATAAAAGATGTGTAATGAATATCCAGCTCTCTGCTGGGTTTACTATACCTCTGCATTACCTTCATGATGTCTATTCTAAAGCTTCTCCTCAGATCTTATTATTATGATTCTTATTATTATTATTATTATTATTATTATTATTATTATTATTATTATTATTATTGGCAACAATAATTTTCCTTTGATGATGATTGGGGAGATTATTATTATTATTATTATCATTATTATTATTATTATTATTATTATTATTATTATTATTATTATTATTATTATTATTATCATCATCATCATTATTACTACGGATTCGTAATTAAACCATTATTTTTACGATAAATAATGTAATTTTGGTTGAATGAACAAGAGTTACTTAAAGATTCTCTCTCTCTCTCTCTCTCTCTCTCTCTCTCTCTCTCTCCTCTCTCTCTCTCTCTCTCTCTCTCTCTCTCTCTCTCTCTCTCCAACATTCTATTCTACCCAACCCCCCACACTCTCTTTGTCCCAGCCATATACGGAGGGGCACTTTACACAGTTTTTAAAAGTAAATAAACCAACAGATGTACAAACAATGATGAGCCCTTAATAATAATAATAATGATGATGATGATAGTCTCCACAATCATCATCAAAGGAAAATTATTGTTCCCAATGATAATAATAATAATAATAATAATAATAATAATAATAATAATAATAATAATAATAATAAGATCTAAGCAGAATTATTGGAATAGACATCATGAAAGTAATGCAGAGGTATATTAAAACCCAGAAGAGAGCTGGATATTCATTACACATCTTTTATAATTCCTTCACATCTGACAGGTCATTACACTCTCCATCTCTGTTTCTCTTTACAACCTGATAAAGTCTGCTTAATTTTATTATTTTTGGCCCATCCTGGTGTCACAATGATCTAAAAAAAAAAAAATATATATATATATATATATATATATATATATATATATATATATATATATATATATATATATATATATATATATATATATATATTTTTTTTTTTTGTTTTTTTTGTTTTTTTTTGCCAAAAAAACCCGCGATACAGTGAGAACGCGAACCAAGAAACGCGAATAACCGGTGTAACACTGTATATATATATATATATATATATATATATATATATATATATATATATATATATATATATATATATATATATATATATATATATATATATATATATATATATATATATATACACCTAGTTCTTAGAATAACGCCTAGATAGGTTCTCAGAAGTGTCGGGTACATGGAATATCGCGTGAAAAAACGAGTTATTTTCCATAGGAAACAATGATAAAGGGCAAAGATACGCTCCAAACCTTACATACACACACCATGCCAAAGATATAAGATAAGTAAAAAACATATTTTAATACTACATAGCAAACCAGAAAGCCCTGTATCTATTTTTAAGAGTATACAAAAGATATTCATATTCACTTTACAGCTAGAAATTAACATACATTACTATACTTTATTATACAGTGGGCAACAGTTATACAGAACAATGGGACATACATGGTGGCAGTGAGCAAGTAACTTAAGTGGTAGAAGAAGAGGAGGATGCAGGAGAACGAGCCTCTATCTGCAAATGTATGTAAAGATAAAATAAGAATTATAAATAACCAAAGCAAGACTAAAAAACGAAAAAAAAAATTAATTATGCAATGCCTAAATCTACCATATGACAAATTATAAAAACTTAATATACATTCTCTAGAGGCACAGAGTTAGGGGGGATATGATTGAGGTGTATAAATGGTTTAAAGGGATTAACAAGGGTGATATTAATAAAGTTTTAAAAATTCATGATCAAACCAGAACTCCTAATGGGTAATGGATTTAATCTTGATAAATTTAGGTTCAGAAGGGAAATTGGTGAAAATTGGCTTGGTAATACCGTAGAGTATTCCTAGTAGGATAATAAATGCCAATACCTTAGACACCTTCAAATGTAGATTAGATAGACATATGGCAGAGGTAGGGTGGGTATGAATAGGATAGTGTTTATTAGAAAAATCATAAAAAGAAAAATAGAATAAATAAGTAGAGTAGAATAGAATAGGTTAGACATGCTGAAAATATCATTCAAAAATGGAGCTGCCTCGTGTGTGCCAGTAGCCATGTTGCAGTGTCCCCTATTCTTATGTTCTTAATATTTTCAGAACACGTGTTTTGCATCCTCCTTCCATTTTCAAATTTGTATCTGGTTTCTGAATGACAAATATGTTAAGAAAATGTATCCAATTACTCTCTCTCTCTCTCTCTCTCTCTCTCTCTCTCTCTCTCTCTCTCTCTCTCTCATATTTCTTTACAAAAAACGAATTAAAACTTAGGTTTATTACCTTTAATATGATCACTGTAATGAACGTGATTAAGACTAAAGCAATAATTGTATTTACATAATAAGATGAAAAATTTCTACCTAATTCCTGTTTAAGAGACATTACAAAGGATTCGTGGAAAGGAAATTAATTTAACGGTCATTTAACTCATTAACGTTTTTATTAAAAGTGCATTATTATATTTATCATTTGCTGCCCCAAACGACTCATCAGCTTGTAAAGTAACTGATGTATGCGTTGTTTGTAAGACTATTCTCCTTTTAATATAAATATATTCTATATAATGTAAGTGAAATGAAACGAGAGAGAGAGAGAGAGAGAGTCTTTAATTAACTCTTGTTCATTCAACCAAAACTACATTATTTATTGTAAAAATAATGGTTTAATTACAAATTCGTAATAATAATGACACTAATAATATTAATAATAATAATAATAATAATAGTAATAATAATGATAATCTCCACAATCATCATCAAAGGAAAATTATTGCTAAAAATAATAATAATAATAATAATAATAATAATAATAATAGTAATAATAATAATAATAATAATAATAAAAATAATAATAAGATCTAAGCAGAATTTTTGGAATAGACATCATGAGAATAATGCAGAGGTATATTAAAACCCAGCAGAGAGCTGGATATTCATTACACATCTTTTATAATCCCTTCACATCTGACAGGCCATAACACTCTCCATTTGTTTCTCTTTACAGCCTGATAAAGGCTGTTTTATTTTATCATTTTTTGGTCCATCCTGGTGTCACAATAATCTTTAAAAAAAAAAAAAAAAAAAATTTGTTTTTTTGGGGGGGCATTATTCGCGAATTCCGAGTTATTTAATATTATTTTGGGGGGCCGTTATTGCAATTTCGTGGATAAGAAAACCGCGTATAAAAGGAAAAAGGTGTATACACCTTGTTCCTTTTATGCACGATTTTTTTATCCATGAAATTGCAATAACGCCCCCAAAAAATAATAGGAAAAAATTCGAATTTCGCAAGAAACGCCCACCCCTCCAATTTTTTTTTTTTTTTTTTTTTTAAATAAGCACCCGCGGAGGCTTCTTCCACCAGTACAAATTGGATTACGATAAGAAAAGATCATCATCATTATACATTATATATACACCCACCCAACCTCTGTCATATGCTTAACTAATCTACATTTGAAGGTGTCTAAGGTATTGGCATTTATTATCCTACTAGGAATACTCTATACTATTACCAAGCCAATTTTCACCAATTTCCCTTCTGAACCTAACATTATCAAGATTAAATCCATTACCCATTACGACTTTTGGTTTGATTATGAATTTTTAAAACTTTATTAATATCACCCTTGTTAATCCCTTTAAACCATTTATACACCTCAATCATATCCCCCCTAACTCTGCACCTCTCTAGAGAATGTAGATAAAGTTTTTTTATCTGTCATATGGTAGATTTAGGCATTGGAGAATTAATTTTTTTTTTTCGTTTTTTAGACATGCTTTGGTTATTTATAACCTTTATTTTATCTTTGTATACATTTGCAGATAGAGGTTCGTTCTCCTGCATCCTCCTCCTCTTCTACCACATAAGCTACTTGCTCACTGCCACCATGCATATCCCAGTGTACTGTATAACTGTTGCCTACTGCATAATAGAGTAAAGTATAGTAATGTACATTAATTTCTAGCTGTAAAGTGAATATGAATATCTTTTGTATACTCTTAAGAATAGATACAAGGCTTTCTGCTTTGCTATGTAGTAATAAAATATGTTTTTTACTTATCTTATATCTTTAGCATGGTGTGTCTATGTAAGGTTTGGAACGTATCTGTGCCCTTTATAATTGTTTCCTATGGAAAATAACTCATTTTTTCACGCGATTTTTTATTTACCCGACACTTCTGAGAACCAATCTATGCGTTATTCTGAGAACTAGGTGTATATATATATATATATATATATATATATATATATATATATATATATATATATATATATATATATATATATATATATATATATATATATACAGTGATCCTTCGCTGTATTGCGTTTCTTGGCTCGCGAATTCACTGTACCGTGATTTTATTTTGGCAATTATTTTTTTTGGGGGGAGGGTATATGCAAAAATATTAAAATATTAAAATAATAAACATTTTCAGTATTTTCATATTTTTATTGAAAAAAACATATTTCATTATCTAATTGATAAAAAAAATTTATTTTCCAGCCTACGAATAATAAAACGTTAAAAAATAGTAAAAAACATAAATATAGATATATATACAGTATAACTCACAGTATTGCATCATGTGAAATAGTGTCCGATAGCGTACAATGTATTGGGGTCGCACCTACGTGAGCTAGCATATATATTTATATTTCCAGTAGTTTCATGATTTTATTGATAAAAAAACGTATTTCTTAGCCTAAGAATAATAAAACAGTAAAAAAAGAGTAAAAAACATAAATACTAACAGTATTGCACCATGTAAAATACGATACCGGTATCAGCGTTTCGGAAAACGAAAAGGGTCGAACCTATGTAAAATAGTACATATTGAAATTTTCATTATTTTATTGATAAAACAAGCATTTCCTAGCCTAAGAGTAATAAAACAGTAAAAAATAGTAAAAAGCATAAATTTAGATGTATAACTCACAGTATTACATCATGTGAAATAGTGTCCGATAGCGTACAATGTATTGGGGTCGCACCTACGTGAGCTAGCATATATATAAAAATTTACAGTAGTCTCATGATTTTATTGATAAAAAATTTATTTCTTAGCCTAAGAATAATAAAACAGTAAAAAATAGTAAAAAACATAAATACTAACAGTATTGCACCATGTAAAATACGATACCGCTATCAGCGTATCGGACAAATGCTTGCACCATCTTCCATTGTCTCGCCTCACTCGTTCAGTCAAACTCACATGTGCGCCGTTCACGTTGTGCTTATTAATACGTTGAGCTTATGATTTCTTTTCTTCACTTTTTTCAACCTCTGCAAAACCTCCCAAGCATCCTTCATCTTCCAAGGCTTCTGGTAGTGATCCTTAGCGGCAAAGGAAGATGTTAACCATAACAGATAAGGTGAAACTCATAGATATGTCGGCCGTTACTTTGGGCTCAATGAATAACAACCGTAAAGCTGTTATTGGCTGAGGAATAATTTCCTCTTGCGTCTACAAACTCATTACCACCTCATTCACGGTAAGTTTACCTATCACCTACATATAAATTTACGTTGCATGCTGTTATTTATAAAGTAAAGGGTGGTTTTTTAACAGTGCCGGGATGGTTTATACAGTAAATGTAAAAATAATTGTAAAATACCTATGTACATGAGTATGTCATATAAATTTATGCTTGCATGCTGTTATTTATGAAGTAAAGGGTGGGTTGTTAACAGTACAGGGAGGGTTTATACAGTTTATATGGTGGAAACGTAAAAATAAATTAAAATATCTATGTACATATAGGCTGATCCTACTCCGCAATTTTCCTGTCTCGCGTCGGGTCCCGGAACCGAACCTTCGCAATAATTGAAGGAACACTATATATATATATATATATATATATATATATATATATATATATATATATATATATATATATATATATATATATATATATATATTGATCCTTCATTTATCGCGAGGGTTAGGTTCCGGGACCCGTTGCGATAGAGGAATTTTCGCGAAGTAGGATCACCCTGTATGTACATAGGTATTTTAAATTTATTTTTACGTTTACACTGTATGAACTGTATAAACCCTCCCTGTACTGTTAACAAACCACCCTTTACTTCATAAATAACAGCATGCAAGCGTATATTTATATGAAAGTGATGGATAAACTTACTGTGAATGAGGTGGTAATGACATGACATACTCATGTACATAGGTATTTTACAATTATTTTTACGTTACTATATAAACCCTCCCTGCACTGTTAAAAAAAACACCCTTTACTTTATAAATAACAGCATGCAACGTAAATTTATATGTACGTGATAGGTAAACTTACCGTGAATGAGGTGGTAATGACGTTTGTAGACTCCAGAGGAAATTATTCTGCAGCCAATAACAGCTTTACGGCTGTTATTCATTGAGGCCAAAATAGCGGCCGACATCCGTAAACCTTTTTCCTTCTTTCAGCATATTTAAGAGTTTCACCTTATCTGTTATGGTTAAAATCTTCCTTTGCTGCTTACGCTCACTACCAGAAGCCTTAGAAGATGAAGGATGCTTGGGAGGCATTGCAAAGGTTGAAATACGCGAGTAAATAGATCACAAGCAAAACGTATTAATAAGCACAACGTGAACGGCGCACACGTGAGTTAGACTGAACGAGTTAGGCGAGACAATGGAAGATGGTGGGAGAACCAAACTTCAATGAAAAAGCCAATCAGACCCCATGATACAGAACATACAGAAAAACAATTCTGTAATTCATCATTTCTCACTCTTTCAGCCAATAGCATTCCATGAACTATCTCACGTAGGTGCGAGCCTTTGCGTTTTCCGAAATGCTGATACCGGTATCGTATTTCACATGGTGCAATACTGTTAGTATTTATGTTTTTTACTATTTTTACTGTTTTATTATTCTTAGGCTAAGAAATACGTTTTTTTATCAATAAAATCATGACACTACTGGAAACTTTAATATATGCTAGGTCACGTAGGTGCGACCCTTTGCGTTTTCCGAAACGCTGATACCGATATCGTACTTTCTATTGTGCAGACTTACATGTTCAAATTTATGTTTTTTTACTATTTCTTACTATTTTATTAATCGTAGGCTGAAAAATTAATTTTTTTTATCAATACAATAATGAAATCTTTTTTTCAATAAAAAAATGAAAATATTGAAAATTTTTATTTTTTTTATATTGTAACATTTTTGCATATACCCCCCCAAAACAAAATTGCCCAAAAATATCGCGATACAGTGAATTCGCAAGAGAAGAATCGCGATAGAGCTATGGATCACTGTGTATATATATATATCTATATATATATATATATATATATATATATATATATATATATATATATATATATATATATATATATATATATATATATATATATATATATATATATATATATATATGTATGTGATTACCTAATTGTGATTACCTAATTGTGTTTACGGGAAAGAGCCCAAAGCTCGTATCTTCCCGTCTCCTGATCGGTTCCATTTTAGACTTAGTGATACTTATCATACCTGTCCATAAAACTATGGATTGAGATAGCATTAACTACCTCCTCGCTTAGCCAATTCCAATTATCAACTACTCTTACACTGAAAAAGTATTTCCTTACATCCTGCAAAGAAGTTTTCTTACGAAGCTTCAAACTATGACCTCTAGGTCTAGAGCCAGCCATATCAAAATATCGATCCCTATCCACTCTATCATAACCATGAAGGAATTTAAAGACTGTCACCATATCCCCCCCTCACTCTTCTAGCTTCGAATGATGGTAAGTCTAATTCCCTCCGCCTCTCATCATAACTGAGATTGCGTATTTCTGGCACCAGTTTCGTGGCATGTCTTTGAACTTTTTCAAGCTTAGCTATGTGCTTTTTCAAGTGCGGATTCCAAAAGGGGGCTGCATATTCGAGTTTTGGCCTCACATAGGTTACATAAATATTTCTGAACATTTCCTTGTCCATGTGCCTGAAGGCTACCCTTACATTTGATAAGAATGCATATGCTGCCCTTACTATGCCATTTATATGTATTTCTGGAGACAAATCTGCCAGTATGTTTACTCCTAGATCTCTCTCCTTTTCTGTCTCTTGAAGTTGTACTCCAGCCACCGAGTAGTCAAGCTTGGGCCTTCTTGTACTTGTACCCATTCTCATTACCTTACATTTTGAAGTATTGAATTTCATTAGCCACTTTTCTGACCACTCATGCAGATTATTTAGATCCTCCTGAAGTTCTCTACCATTGTTCTCGTTTTTTACTTTCTTCACAATCTTTGCATCATCTGCAAACATATTCATGAATGAACTTACAGACTCTGGTAGGTCATTTACATATACAAGGAACAAAAGTGGCCCTAAAACTGAACCCTGTGGAACTCCACTACTAACTCTTCTCCATTCAGACACTGAGTGTCTTACTCTAACCCTCTGTTCCCTTCCTTCTAAGTAAGTTTTTATCCATTCCAAAACATTTCCACCTATTCTAGCCATTGATTGCAGCTTCCTAATAAGTCTCCCATGTGGAACAGTGTCAAACGCTTTCTGGAAGTCTAGGAATATGCAATCTGCCCAGCCCTCTCTTTCCTGTAAGATTTGGCTTACCTCATCATAAAATTCTAATAAGTTTGTTACTGTTGATCTACCTTCTCTGAAGCCATGTTGCCTCACTGACAAAAAGTTGAAGGATTCCAAGTGAAGAGAGATATGTTTCCTTATTAGTTTCTCCATAACTTTGCAAACTATGCTGGTCAAGGAAACTGGTCTACAGTTCAGAGCCGTATCCCTCCTTCCCTTTTTGAAGATAGGTATCACATTTGCTTGTTTCCAGCATCTTGGAATCTCCCCTGACTCCAGTGACTTCTTAAATATGATACTTAGTGCCACTGATATTGAGTTTGCGCATTTTTTAAGTACATGAGGGGATATGTCATCAGGACCTGTAGCTTTATGAACATCTAAATCCATCAGCGCTTTGCATACCTCTGTGGCTGTAAGGTTGATGTTCTCTAATACCGGCCCATGAGCTTCTATCTCTGCAATCTGAGGGGGTGGGGTATTTTCTACTGTAAATCCTGACTGATACTCCTTGTTCAATTCTTTGCAGATCTCTTCATCTGTCTCAGTGATGCTTCCATCCGCTCTCTTTAGCCTTAAAACCTGTTCTTTTACCTTCAGTTTTCTTCTGATAAAGCTGTGGAAAAGCTTGGGATTTTCTTTAGCCTTCTTGGTGATGTCTCTCTCATAGTCTCTCTCTGCCTCTCTCCTTTTACTTAGGTAGTCATTTCTTGCTCTTTTGTAGGTTTGCCAGGCATTTATGTTTTTTCTCCTCCTATACCTTTTCCAGCATTTGTGTCTCCACTCCTTAGCTCTTTTACACTCATTATCAAACCATTTCTCTCTGGCATGAATTACACCTACTTTGGTGACAGGTATGCAGCAATCTACTATCTTCCCATATTTCTCAAAAAAGATGTCATACATTTCTTGTACAGATTTGATGTAAAATAAGGTTCTCCAGTCAATAACTGCAAAAAGCTCATTCATTTTGATGTAATCTCCTTTCGGATAGTTCCTCCTCATGTCCTCAGTGCCTCTACTCTCAGGCAGAATATCTTCAATGATATACTCCATCAACAACACACAATGGTCACTACTTCCAATTTGGTGGTTCATACTCAATTTTTTCAATATCCAGCACATTACCTGTGAATACTAGATCAAGTAGTGATGGCTCATCCCCACCCCTGGCCCTCGTTGGTTCCATTACATGTTGGTGTAGGAAATTCCCTTGTACGCAATCTAGGAATCTTGCCCCGAATGAGTCCTCACCACTGTGTGGGTCAAGATATATCCAATCTATCTCTTTATGGTTAAAATCTCCCATAATCAAAATCCTACATTTTCTCTCCCGTGCCATGTTAACAACTGAGTTTATGACTTCAATAGTACCTATAAGACTTTCCTCATACTCTTCTAGTCTATTCTGGGTCCTTGGTGGGTTATATACAACAGTTATTATTATGCTCTCTGACCCAGTATTTATGCGAGCAACAAGAAATTCTTTGAACTCACAATCTATAGCCAAGTTTATATCTTCAACTTGAATCCTTTCACTTATGAGCAGTGCTATCCCTCCACCAGTCCTCTCAGATCTTTCAACCCTTAATATTCTGAAGCCCTTAGGAAAAACTGTGACACTGTTTATGTCCTCACTCAACTTAGTCTCTGTAATTGCTACTATATCTGCCTTACTGTTGTGATCCTATCTTTTAATTCTACTGCCTTACCAGTTAATCCATCAGCATTTGTGTATAACAATCTTAATGAGGCCCCATCCCCTGATCTTCTGTCATTATCTTCTTTATCTCCCCTTTGTACGGAAGATTCTGGAATGAAAATTTTTCTTCTCTTCTTCATTCCTCTCCTCATTTAACCTTCTTGCCTCTTCCAACAAGTTTTTGATCTTTCCCATCTCTTCCTGTGTTCTGTATCGTCTAATGAACACTTCTTTGAATTCTTGAAGGTGTTTTAGACTTTTTTTTCTCAACAATATTTACCTACATGTTTCCCCTCTCTCAAAGGTTAATTTTGTTGGTCTCGGCTTTCCTTCCCTCGAATATTTGCCTAGCTGGTGTATGTTTACAATATCCTCAGGACCACAAACTACTCCAGGCTTTCTTATCAGGTCTACAGCCCTAGCTTTATTTTCTTCAAGTCTCCCCTGCCATGTTGGCTCCTGGGATTCGCTTATGCCTGAGATTACCACTGTCTTCTCTTTATCAAGTGCCTGTTTGATGAGTGGGTTTGCCCTATCCATCACAACGTCTTTCATTTTTTTGATTATTGTCTCTTTATAGTCAACTGTTTGTATGTTTTCCAGTGCCACCACCTTTACAGCCTCTTTTACTGCCACATTCCCCTTTAGTGCATCAGCAAAGGAAGTTTTCATGGCATCATTTTCCATATTCAGCTCCTGGAACTCTTTTCTAAACTGTTCAATGTTTTCCTTAATCTGGACATTCCAAACTGCAATCTCGTCTCTCTCAGAAGAGAGCAGTGAACTAACATCTAATTTATTTAGGCTGTCATTTAGCTGTTTGCTTTTATCTTCTTGTTTAGAAATTCTAGTTTCTAGTTCACTCTTTTCCCCTTCCAGCTTCTTTATTCTTTTTTCTAGTTCCTTTCTCTCCTGCCCTTGTGCTTTATTTGCTTCCTCTAAACATCTTACATATATATATATATATATATATATATATATATATATATATATATATATATATATATATATATATATATATATATATATATATATATATTATATATATATATATATATATATATATATATATAATTACTATTATTAAGAATCTTTTGTTAATACAATTTAGCCAAGTATGGACTTTAATTCCTTTTGCGGCCTGTTTGTGGGGATTACTGACTAACCCCGGCGGGCATTTAAGATTGTTACCTATTAATCCCATGTATAGGACTCCTGGGTGGATCTTCCTTCTTTTCAACTTTTCTTCTGTTTTGCTAGTTGTATCTCTTGCCATTGTACTTTGAGATGGTGACCAGTTTAGGTCAAAAAATTAATAAGTACTTTATATATATTTATTTTCATTGTTTTATTTAATGGGCTTTTCCTACCATTTTAGACTTTATGTTAACAGTTCAGTGTTATATATATATATATATATATATATATATATATATATATATATATATATATATATATATATATATATATATATATATATATATATATATATATATATATATATATACCTTGTTCGCTTTTTACGCGTGTATATAAGCCCCGAAACTGGGATAACACCCCTAAAAAATAATAGTACAAAAATACGAAGTTCGCGTAACGCCCATGGAAAAAAAAATGAATTTTCATTTTAGTAAATAATCGACCGCCTCGGAGGCACTTTTCCGCCATGCTCATCCTCTTCTACCTCTTAATGTGATTGGATATTATGAAGATAATGGAAAAAAGCATTAAGATCAAACAGTAAACAAACTTTCGATATAATATCGTCAGGGATATAGCGTGCGTGGGTGCATCAGCTGATATGGAAGCAGCAAACCGTTTGCTGAGAGAGGTTCGGTCTCCCGCATCCTCCTCCTCTTCTATCGCTTAATGCGATCGAATATTATGAAGATACTTGAAAAAAAGCATTAAGAGCAAACAGCAAACAAACTTTCAATATAATATCGTCAGGGAAATAGCGTGGGAGGGTGCATCAGCTGATACGGAAGCAGCACAACGTTTGCAGATAGAGGTTCGTTCTCCCACATCCTCCTCCTTTTCTACCGTTTAATGCGATCAGATACTATAAAGACAATTGAAAAAAGCATTAAGAACAAACAGCAAGCAAACTTGCTATATAACATCGTCAGGGATAAAGCGTGCAAGGGTGTATCAGCTGATACGGAGGCGGCAAAACGTTTCAAGATAAAAGGTTTGTTCTCCCACATCTTCCTCCTCTTCTACCGCTTAATGCGATTGATATTATGAAGAGAATTGAAAAAAACCATTAAGAACAATCTGCAAACAAACTTTCGATATACTATCGTCAGGGAAATAGTATGCGAGGATGCATCAGCTGATAAGCAAGCAGCAAAACATTTGTAGATAGAGGTTCATTCTCCCCCATCCTCCCTCTCTTCTACCACTTAATGCAATCGAATATTATGCAGTAGAAATTGAAAAAAAGCATTAAGAACAAACAACAAAGAAACTTTTGATATAATATCGTCAGTGAATTAGCGTGCGAGGGTGCATCAGCTGATACGGAAGCGGCAAAACGTTTGCAGATAGGGGATTGTTCTCCCGCATCCTCCTCCTCTTCTACCGCTTAATGGAATCGAATATTATGAAGGGAATTGAAAAAAGCATTAAGAACAAACAGCAAACAAACCTGCGAAATAATATCATCAGGGTAATAGTGTGCAAGGATGCATCAGCTGACAAGGAGGTGGCAAAACGTTTGCATCCTTGTGCTCAACGCCACCATGCACGTCTTAGTATATGCCTGTTGCCAACCGCATAATAGAGTGCATTAATTTGTATACTGTACAGTAAATCTGTATATCTTTTATACTGTAAACTATTTGTATGTTAATATATATAACTACAGGTCTTTCTGCTTTGTTATGTACTTATAAAATATGTTTTACTTACTTTATTTCTTTGGTATAGTGTGTTTATGTACGGTTGTGGAACGTATCTATGCCCATTATCATTGTTTCTTATAGAAAATGATTCGCTAAATTACGCATAAATTACAATACTCGCCACTTCTGAGAACCTATCTTCGCGTTATTCTAAGAACTAGACGTATATATATGAATCATCTTTACCCCGATCGGGACTTGAACCTAGGACTTATAAGCACTAAGCCAAGGCACTAACAACTACACCACCAAAGGTCTAAAAAGGAAACAGACCTTACAGCTTATATCTGCTATTCTAGGACTGAACGTATTCAATCTGTATGCTACTATGTTCATATTACAGTTTACCCCAACCTCATCATGGCTTTGATTTGCATTTAATTCAACTCCCAATCTCATTCGGGACCAACAATAATCAAATAAGCACATTACAAGAAATGAAAACAAGAATAATTTTCACCTCGACCAGGACATGAACCTACAACATATAATTACTATGCCAAGGTCCAACAACCACACTACAGAAGATCTTAAAAGGTAATTCACCTAACAGCTTTTATCTGCTATACTAGGGATGAACTAATTCTATCTGAATGAAACTCTGTTAATATTAAAGTTTCCCTCAACCTTACTCGTGGTTACATTTTCGCATTTAATTTAACTCCTAATCTCATTCGGGACTAACAATAATCAAACAAGCACATTACCATATGTGAAAACATAAGTAATTTTTACCCCGACCAGGACTTAAACCTAAGAAATATAAATACTATGTCAAGGCACTACCAACTACACCACAAAAGGTTTTAAAGGGAAACAAACCTTACAGCTTTTATCTGCTATACTAGGGAAGAACGTATTCTATCTGAACGCCACTCTGTTCATATTGCAGTTTCCCCCAGCCTCACTCAAGGCTTCGTTTTTGCAATTAATTCAACTCCCAATTTCATTCAGGACCAATAATAATCATATAAGTACAATACCATATATGAAAACATGAGTAATTTTTACCCCGACCAGGTGAACCTAAGACATAAAATTACTATGTCAAGGTGCTAACAACTACATAACTGAAGGTATTAAAAGGGAAACACACCTTACAGCTTTTATCTGCTATACTATGGATGAATGTGTTCTATCTGAATACCACTCTGTTCATAATACAGTTAATTCAACTCCCAATCTCATTCAGGACCAACAGTAATCAAATAAGCACTTAACCATATGTGAAAACATGAGTAATTTTTACGCCGACCAGGACTTGAACGTAGGACATATAAGTACTATGCCATGGTGCTACCAACTACACAACTGATGGTCTTAAAAGGGAAATACACCTTACAGCTTTTATCTACTATACTAGGGATGAATGCATACTATCTGAATACCACTCTGTTCATACTACAGTTTCCCAAACCTCACTCGTGGCTTCGTTTTTGCATATAATTCAACTCCCAATCTCATTCGGGACCAACTATAATCAAATAATCACATAACCATATGTGAAACTTGAATGATTTTTAACCCAGACCGGGACTTGAACCTAAGACATATAATTACTCTCCCTGGGGATTATCAACTACACCACTGAAGTCTTAAAAGGGAAACATTCCTTACAACTTTTATCTGCTATACTAGGGATGAATGCATTCTATCTGAATACCACTCTGTTCATACTACAGTTTCCCAAACCTCACTCTTGGCTTCGTTTTTGCATTTAATTAAACTCCCGATCTCATTTGGGACCAACAATAATCAAATAAGCACATAACAATATGTGAACACATGAATAATTTTTACCCAGACCAGGACTTGAACCTAAGACATATAATTACTATGCCAAGGCATTACCAACTAAACCACAGAAGGTCTTAAAGAGGATACACACCTTGCAGCCTATATCTGCTATACAGGTATACCTCACCTAACGTCGTTAATTGGTTCCAGGAGAGACGATTAAGTCGAAAAACGACTTACATCGAATTAGTTTGTCTCTAGGCTAGCCTAGATATACAGATTTACTGTAGTAGTAGTAGTATAGCTGGGTGGGATATGCCTTTTGCAACGGCTCCCAAGTCTTGGTTTTGTTTTGCTAAATTATTTGTGCGGTTTTTATTATTTGATTTCTTTTTCTACAAATTCTTTTTATAAATTTTTTTCTTTCTTTGACGTCTTTTTCACTACAATATTTAAATAACAATATATTAGCAATTATTTCAATTTTCTTTTCTATATATGGTTGCGCTAAAAAACTATACTGTATTCTGTTCTTATTTGTGCATATGCTACACAAAATAGTAGAAAATGTTTTTTTCTTTTTTTGACGTCTTTTTCACTACAATATTTAAATAATATATTAGCAATTATTTCAATTTTCTTTTCTATATATGGTTGTGCTAAAAAGTATATTCTGTTCTTATTTGTGCATATGCTTCACAAAATAGTAGAAAATGTTCTAGGCTCTCTTCACATTGTTCACACGTTGGGCAGGTAGTATCTTTATTTTTAAATTTATGAACAGTAAACAAATTAATGAACTCTATTATGCCGTAGGCAACAGGCTTAGCATGGGGACCAGTGTTGCCAGAAAAAGCGGATGTTTTTATTTTCAAATGTATGGTACATATTGAGATATATATTAATTACAAGATGGTAGTACTGTAATTTAAATAAAAATGTACTTCATCTCTATGATACTTGAAATAACTTACCAGCTTACATGTATTTTTTTATATTTAACATTTCTCTCATTTATATATTCTGGCAACACTGATGGTGGCAGTGAGGACGAGGATGCATACGTTTTGTCACACTTTCGTATCAGCTGATACGCCCGCACATGCTATTTCCCTGACAATATTATATTAAAAATATGCTTGTTGTTTGTTCTTAATGCTTTTTGTCAATTTTCTTCATAATATCAATTCAAAACAATAGCGGTTTCGCGGGAATGACGAGTGACGATGCCTAACGGTAGATATTGGAACTACTGTACATATTTTAATAAGATATTTAAATGCTTTTATTCTTATATATTGTACAATAACATCATTTTGTGCTTTTGTTTTTATTTATAGCATTGGGATCCATATCCTCGAAGAAAGAAAGTCCTTTTCGATAAATGCAAATGCCTGCTGCATTCTTATTCTTATTATTATTATTATCATTATTATTATAATTATCATTATTATTACTATTATTATTATAACTATTATTATCATGACGAGTGACGGTAGATATTGGAACTACTGTACGTATTTTAATAAGATATTTATATGCTTTTATTCTTATTTATTGTACAATAACAGATTTTATGTGCTTTTGTTTTTATTTTTAGCATTGGGATCCATATCCTCGAACAAAGAAAGTCCTTTTCGATAAATGCAAATGCCTGGTGCATTCTTATTCTTATTCGTATTCTTATTATCATTATTATTATTATTATTATTATTATTACTATTATTATTATTATTATTATTACTATTATTATTATGACGAGTGACGACGCCTAACGGTAGATATTGGGACTACTGTACGTATTTTAATAAGATATTTATATGCTTTTATTCTTAGGTATTATTGCATTATAAGACCACCTCTGTTTTCCAGTTGAAATAAAGGTTTTCTGCTAGTTTTTTATGTGTTTTAAGCGAATCTGACCTTCATTTGCTCCAGAAATTAGTCCTTCACTCTGAAAAATTAACCTTTAGTTAAAAATCACTGGGAAAAATTAACCGTTAGTTAAAAATCACTGGTTTTCTGGTAAGTGAAGAGTTGCTGTAGCCGCCCGTTACTCAATTTCAAATCGCGCATTGAGTTAATTAAATAATGGGGTTAGGTTAATTTAGGTTAGGTTAGTTCAAAACACATAAAAAACTACCATAAAAAAATTTATTTCAATTGGAAAATAGAGGTGGTCCGATAATGCAATTTTACCATTCTTATTTATTGTACAATAACATGATTTTATGTGCTTTTGTTTTTATTTATAGCATTGGGATCCATATCCTCTAACAAAGAAAGTCCTTTTCGATAAATGCAAATGCCTGCTGCATTCTTATTCTTATTCTTATTATTACTATAATTATTATGACGAGTGACGACGCCTAAAGGTAGATATTGGAACTACTGTACGTATTTTCATAAGATTTTATATGCTTTTCTTCTTATTTATTGTACAATAACATAATTTTATGTGCTTTTATTTTTATTTATTGTACAATAACATGATTTCATGTGCTTTTAATGGTTTTCTAGTGATATTATGATTTCAATATTTGTAGCGGACAGACGTAAAGTTAATTATAATGACGTAAACTTTATTTTTATTAATTTTTTTTTTTATTCATAAATTTTTTTGAAAACTGACGTATAATCAAGAACGACTTAACTCGAAACGACCTAAGCCGAGGCATACCTGTACTAGATTTGAACGCATTCTATCTCAATGCCACTCTCTTCATAATACAGTTTCCCCCAACCTCACTCATGGCTTCGTTTTCTCATCTATTTCAAATCCCAGTCTCATTCGGGACCAACAATAAACAAATAAGCACATCACCATTTGTGAAAACATGAATAATTTTTACCCAGACCGGGACTTGAACCTACAACAAATAATTACTATGCCAAGGCACAAACAACTACACCACAGAAGGTCTTAAAAGGGAAACACACCTTAAAGCTATTATCTGCCATAATAGGGATGAAAGTATTCCATCTGAAAGCCACTCTGTTCATATTAAAGTTTCCCCCATCCTAACTCGTTGCTTCGTGTTTGCATTTAATTTAACTCCCAATCTCATTCGGGACCAACAATAATCTAAAAAGCAAATTACCATATGTGAAACCATGAATAATTTTTCCCGACCAGGACTTCAAACTAGGACATATAATTACTATACCAAGGTGCTACCAAGTACACCACAGAAGGTCTTAAAAGGGAAACACACATTACAGCTTTTATCTACTATACTACGGATGAACGTTTTCTATCTAAATGCCACTCTATTCATATTACAGTTTCCCTCAACCTCACTCGAGGCTCATTTTGGCATATAATTCAACTCCCAATCTCATTCAGGACCAACTATAATCAAATAAGCACATAATCACATGTGAAAATATAATATTTACCACGACCGGGACTTGAACCTAAGACATATAATTACTATGCCAAGGGGTTACGAACTACACCACAAAAGTTCTTAAAAGGGAAACACACCTTACAGCTTTTATCTGCTATACTACGGATGAACGCATTCTATCTGAATCCCACTCTGTTCGTATTACAGTGTCCCCCAACCTCACTCATGGCTTCGTTTTCGCCTTTAATTCAACTCCCAATCTCATGTTTTACCATATGTGAAACCATGAGTAATTTTTACCCCTACAGGGACTTAAAACTAAGACATATAATTACTATGCCAAGGCATTACCAACTATACCAAAGAGGGTCTTAAAAGGAAAACAAACCTTACAGCTCTTATATGCAGTAATCCCTCGCTATATCGCGGTCCACCTACCACGAATTCAGTGCATCGCGTTTTTTTTTTTGGCGAACATATGTATTTTTTTTCTGGGTATATGTGAGAATCCACAATATATGGAAATATTAAAATTTCCAGTACAGTATTTTCATTATTTTATTTAAAAAAAAAAGTATTTTCATTATTATATTGATAAAAAAAAAGTATTTCCCAGCCTATGAATAATATAACAGTAAAAAAGTCTTCTTCTTCTTTGTTTACATCTTTTCCCACTTTTATGTGGGGTCGATGTTTCTGGCCAGTTTTCTCCATTTGTTCCTGTCCCATACCTCATCACCCAACAAACCTTTAGACCTCAGGTCGTCATTGATGCAATCCATCCACCTACACTTTGGTCTCCCTCTCCTTCTCCTACCCTGTATCCATTTCCATCACCCTCCTCCCAACATACTGTTCATCCATCCTTACAAAATGACCATACCATCTTAGTCTACTTTCTTGTATCTTATCTGATATTTCTCTAACTTTTGAGGTACCTCTAATTACCTCGTTTCTGAACTTATCTCATCTTGTCACCCCACACATCCATCTCAACATCCTCATCACTGCCACATCCAGTTTTTTCTCTTGTGTCTTCTTTCCTGCCCATGTCTCTGCTCCATACATCATCGCAGGTCTCAAAACTGTCTTATGCACTTTACCCCTCAACTTAATCCCTATTCTCCTGTTGCACAGCACCCCAGACACTTTCTCCCAGTTCTTCCATCCCGCTTGTATTCTGTGGGTTATTTCTGACTCTAGGTCACCATCCTCTGCTACTGTTGATCCCAAATACTTGAACTTTTCAACTCTTTTCAACACCTTCCCCTGCAAATTTACCTCCCCATCCTCATCATCTCTCAAGCTCAAGTACTCTGTCTTCTTCCTGCTGATTTTCAGTCCTCTATCCTACATCACTCTTCTCCACTCCTCACCATATAAAATACGATACCGGTATGGGCGTTTCAGAAAACGCAAAGGGTCGTACCTATGTGAGATAGTATATATTAAAATTTCCAGTATTTTCATTATTTTACTGATAAAAAAAAGTATTTCCTAGCCTAAGAATAACAAAGCAGTAAAAAATAGTAAAAAACATAAATCTAAAAATGTAACTCACAGTATTGCTTCATATAAAATACGATACCAGTATCGGCGTCTTGCAAAACGTAAAGGGTCGCACCTACGTGAGATAGTACACGGGATGCTATTGGCTGATGGGTGGGAGATGAATCACAGAATTGTTTTTCTGTATGTTCTGCATCATGGGGTCTGACTGGCTTTTTGATTAAAGCTTGATTCTCCCAGCATTTTCCATTGTCTCACCTACCCCATTCAGTTTACTCACGTATGCGCCGTTCGCGTTGTGCTTCTTAATACGATGTGCTTGTGATTTTGTGAAGCTTTTGTATTTCAACCCCTGCAATGCCGCCCAAGCGTCTTTCATCTTCTAAGGCTTCTGGCAGTGAGCTTAAGTGGCAAAGGAAGAAGTTGACCATAGCAGATAAGGTAAAACTGTTAGATATGCTGAAGAAAAGAAGAAGGTTAGGGCATGTCGGCCACCATTTTGGCATCAACAAATCTACTGTTTGTTACATCAAGAAGGACGAGGTGAATATCAGGAAGACAGCGACTATTACTTTTAACAAAACAGTGAAGAGGGTCGTAACACCCCGCAATAAGAAAATAGTGCAGATGGAATCTGCTTTGGCCCTGCGGATTGCTGATTGCAGGAAGTGCATCAGCTTAGACACGAGTATCATACAAACAAAGGCAAAGAAGCTGTATGAGACATTCGCTGCAAACGAACCTGACAACGACGGTGGCAGCTGCGAGGAGGAGGAAAAGGAAGAAGAAATGGAAGACCCACAACCAGGACCGTCCAGCAATTCTCCACCAAGGAAACCATCATTCGTTGCTTACAAGGTATGGCCTAAAGAGAGTTTCAGTGCATTGCGAAGCTGCCTCTGCAGATACAGCTGCAGCTGATGACTATGTAAAGAATGACTTCAAGAAAATTTTGGAGGAAGGCAATTATGCTCCTGAGCAAGTGTTTAACATGGATGAGACTGGGTTATTTTGGAAGACAATGACGTCTCGCACTTTTCTTTTCAAGGAAGAAGCTAAAGCCCTGGGATTTCAAGCGCACAAAGACCACGTTACCCCCATCATGTGTGGGAATGCTGCGGGCTTCATGTAAAAGCCCAGGCTTATCTATATGTCTAAGAACCCTTGGGCTTTGAAGAATAAGAATAAGAATCTGCTGCCAGTGTATTGGATGCAAAACCCTAAGGCCTGGATCACGAAAATCCTCACATCGGACTAGTTTTACAAATGCTTTATCCTTCAGGTCCGAGTTTATCTTGCAGAGAAGGGCCTTGAATTTAAAGTCCTTCTTTTGATGGCTAATGCTGGTGGCCACGCAACTGATCTCCATTATGACAGCGTTCAGGTAGAGTTCCTGCCACCGAATACGACATCACTAAATTCAGCCTATGGATCAAGGCGTTATTCGTGCGTTCAAGGCCCTCTACACACGAAATGCCCTGGCGAACCTGGTTGACTCCATGGATGCGGACAAAGAATTCGCACTGAAGGCGTACTGGTGTAACTACAGGATTGCTACATGCCTTCAAAATATTCTGAATATAATCAAAGAGGTGAAACCGGCCACAATCAATGCCAGCTGGAAGAAATTGTGGCCCGAAGTCATCTACGACTACAAGGGATTCACTCCTGACGAAGTGTATAACTTGGCAGTTGCGAAAGCTGTGAAGTTGGCAGCACTGCTAGGAGGAGAAGGCTTTAAAGATATGACTCATGAAGACGTCACTGAACTGATCGACTGCCACTCTCAGCTGCTGACTGATGAAGAATTGGAGGAAATGACAAAATCAGCAAGCGAAGAAGAGGAAGAATAAGAACCAGAAACGCGCGATGAAGTCGAAGAACCTGGCCTTACACTCAAACGGCTGGCAGCCATGTATAACATGGTCAAAGAATTCCAACAACTGTCGCAGGAGCATGATGATGATATGGTTCGTTCGGTGCACTTCTGCAATATTATCAACGATGCCATGACTCCTTACAGGACCATCTTCGCACAATAGAAGAAACCGCAGCAGCAACTCCCCATTCCCATGTTTTCTCTCGCAGAAAGTAGCCGTAAAGCTGTCATTGGTTGTGGAGTATGTATATGTCATCATCACATCATGCACGGTAAGCTTACCTATCACGTTCATATAAATTTATGCTTGCGCGCTGTTATTAATAAAGTAAAGGGTGGTTTGTTAACAGTGCAGGGAGGGTTCATACAGTAAAGTAAAAATAAATGTAAAATACCTATAATAAATATGGTGCTCCTACTTCGCGGATTTTCACCTTTTGCGGTGGGTCCCAGAACCAAACCCCCTCGATAAAAGAGAGAGCACTGTATACTAGGGACGAACGCATTCTATCTGAAAGCCACTCTGTTCATATTACAGTTTCCCCCAGCCTCACTCCTAGCTTTGTTTTCGCATTTACTTAATCTCCCAATTTCATTCGGGACCAACAATAATCAAATAAGCACATTACCATATGTGAAAACATTAATAATTTTTACCCAGACAGGGACTTGAACCTAGAACATATAGTCACTACGCCAATTTGCTACCAACTACACCACAGAAGGTCTTAAAAGGGTTACACACCTAACAGCTTTTATCTGCTATACGAGGAATGAACGCATTCTATCTGAATTCTACTCTGCTCATATTACAGTTTCCCTCAACCTCACTTATGGCTTTGTTTTCACATTTAATTCAACTACAAATCTCATTCAGGACCAAAAATAATCAAATAAGCACTTAACCATATGTGACAACATGAGTAATTTTTACCCCGACAGGGACGGATGTGAACCTAGAACACATAAATACTATGCCAATTCGCTACCAACTACACCACAAAAAGTCTTGAAAGGTAACACACCTTACAGCTTTTATCTGCTATACTGGAGATGAACACATTCTATCTGAATGCCACTCTGTTCATAAAACAGTTTCCCTCAACCTCACTCTTGGCTTCGCTGTCGCATTTAATTCAACTCCCAATCTCATTCGGGACCAACAATAATCAAATAATCACCTAACCATATGAAAAAATTTAAGTAATATTTACACCGACCAGGACTTGAACGTAGGACATATAATTACTATACCAAGGTGCTACCAACTACACAACTGATGGTATTGAAAGAGAAATGCACCTTACAGCTTTTATCTACTATAATAGGGATGAATGAATACTATCTGAATACCACTCTGTTCATACTACAGTTTCCCAAACCTCACTTCTGGCTTCGTTTCTGCATTTAATTCAACTCCCAATCTCATTCGGGACCAACAATAATCAAATAATTATATAACCATATGTGAAAACATGAATAATCTTTTACCCAGACCGGGGCTTGAACCTAAGACATATAATTACTATGCCTGGGCATTACCAACTACACCACAGAAGGTCTTAAAAGGGAAACACACCTTAAAGCTTTTATCTGCTATACTAGGGATGAACTCTTTCGATCTGAATGCCACTCTGTTCATATTACAGTTTCCCCCAATCTCACTCATGGCTTCGTTTTTGCATCTAATTCAACTCCCAATCTCATTTGGGACCACCAATAAACAAATAAGCACATTACGACATGTGAAATCATGAATAGTCTTTACCCCGACCAGGACTTGATACTAGGACATATAATTACTATGCCAAGGCACTAGCAACTACACCACAGAATGTCTTACAAGGGAAACACACTTTACAGCTTTTATCTGCTATACTAGGGACAAACGCATTCTATCTGAATGCCACTCTCTTCATATTACAGTTTCCCCCAACCTCATTCGTGACTTCATTTTCGCATTTAATTCAACTCCCAATTTCATTCGGGACTAACAATAATCAAATTAGCACATTACTATATGTGAAAATATGGGTAATTTTTACCCAGACAGGGACTTGCACCTAGAACAAATAATTGCTATGCCAATTTGCTACCAAGTACACCACAGAAGGTCTTAAAAGGGAAACACACCTAACAGCTTTTATCTGCTAAACTAGGGATGAATGCATTCTATCAGAATGCTACTCTGTTCATAGTACTGTTTCCCTCAACCTCACTCATGGCTTTGTTTTACATGTAATTCAACTCCAAATCTCATTCAGGACCAACAATAATAAAATAAGCACATTACCATATGTGAAAATATGATTAATTTTTACCCCGACTGGAACAGACTTCAATCTAAGACATATAATTACTATGCCACTTAGCTACCAACTAAAACACAGAAGTTCTTAAAAGGGAACACACCTTACAGCCTTTATCTGCTATACTAGAGATGAATGCATTCTATCTGAATGCCACTCTGTTCATATAACAGTTTTCCCAAACCTCACTCATGGCTTCGTTGTCGCATTTAATTCAACTCCCAATCTCATTTGGGACCGACAATAATCAAAAAAGCACTTAACCATATGTGAAAACATGAGCAATTTTTACACTGACCATGACTTGAACGTAGGACGTATAATTACTGTGCCAAGGTGCTGCCAAATATACAACAGTAGGTCTTAAAAGGGAAACGCACCTTACAGCTTTTATCTGCTATACAAGGGATGAACGCATTATATCTGATTGCCACTCTGTTCATACTACAGTTCCCTCCAATCTCAATCGTGGCTTCGTTTTCGCATTTATTTAAACTCCCAATCTCATTCGGGACCAACTATAATAAAAAAAAGCATATAACCATACGTGAAAACATGAATAATTTGTATCCAGACCAGAACTTGAACCAAAGACATGATTACTATGCCAAGGCATTACCAATTACACCACAGAAGGTCTTAAAAGGAAAACACACCTTACAGCTTTTATCTGCTATACTAGGGATGAACGCATTCTATCTGAATGCCACTCTGTTCATATTACAGTTCCCTCAACCTCACTCAGGGCTTTGTTTTAGCATCTTATTCAACTCCCAATCTCATTCGGGACCAACGATAAACAAATAAGCACATTAGCATTTGTGAAAATATAAATAATTTTTACTCAGATCGGGACTTGAACGTAGAACAAATAATTACTTTACCAAGGCACTAACAACTACACCACAGAAGGTCTTAAAAGGGAAACACACATTACAACTTTTATCTGCGATACTAGGGATGAACGCATAATATCTGAATGCAACTCTATTCATATTACACTTTCCCCCAACCTCACTCATGGCTTTGTTTTCAAATTTATTTCAACTCCCAATCTCATTTTGGACCAACAATGATCAAATAATTACAAAGCCATATGTGAAAATATTAATAGTTTTTACCTTGACCGGGACTTGATATTAGGACATATAATTACTATGATAAGGTGCTACCAACTACATCTCAGAAAGTCTTAAAAGGGAAATACACCTTACAGCTTTTATCTGCTATACTAAGGATGAATACATTCTATCTGAATGCCACTCTGTTCATATTACAGTTTCCCCCAACCTCACTCATGGCTTTGTTTTAGCATTTAATTCACTCCCAATCTCATTCGAGACCAACAATAATCAAATAAGCAAAAAACAATATGTGAAAACATAAATAACTTTTACCCTAATTTGGAATTGAACCTAGAACATATAATGACTATGCCAATTCGCTACCCATTACACCACAGAAGGTCTTAAAAGGGAACACACTTTACAGCTTTTATCTGCTATACTAACGATGAACGCATTCTATCTGAATGCCACTCTGTTAATTTTACAGTTTCCCCCAACCTCACTCATGGCTTCGTTTTCGCATTTAATTCAACTCCCAATCTCATTCAGGACCAACAATAATCAAATAAACACAAAACCATATTTTAAAACATGAATAATTTTTACCCTGACCGGGACTTGAACCTAAGACATATGATTACTAAGCCAAGGCGTTACCAACTACACCACAGAAGGTCTTATAAGGGACACACCTTACAGGTTTTATCTGCTATACTAGAGATGAACGCATTCTATCTGAATGCCATTATATTCATATTACAGTTTACCCTAACCTCACTCATGGCTTCGTTATCACATTTAATACAACTCCCAATCTCATTCGGGACCAACAATAAACAAATAAGCACATTACCATATGCGAAAACATGAATCATTTTTACCTCAACCGGGACTTGAACCTAGGACACATAATTACTATGCCAAGGCACTACCAACTACACCACAGAAGATCTTAAAAGAGAAACAGACCTTACAGCTTTTATCTGCTATACTAGGAATGAAGGCAATCTATCTAAATGCCACTCTGGTAGTGCTGTAAACAACACTATATGGTAGTTGATTGCAGAGGGAGCAAATCTTGTACATGAAGAAATTTTCACAAATGATATGTATTAAACCATTTCATATCTAACTTCAAGCCATTGCTAAGCGTTGATTTTTTTTTTTTTTTTGTGATCAGCACTGTCAAACCCATTCAGTATTCCAAATACTTCAATAAGGTGACCTCTAAGTCTGCAAATTTTTTATGTGAATAATCCAAGCCTTAAGTCGATCCTGGTAACTAAGTCTCCTGATAGATGGGATGATTTTAGTTGCCCCTGCCTGAATTCTTTCAAATTGATCTATGGTTTTCCAAGGGCAGTGATCAAAACTGCATAGCTAATTCCAAATGTGGCCACATTAAGCAATTATATAATGTAAGAACAATATCTTAGCCCTGTGATGGAAATGCCTATGAATATAGCCTAATAATATCAGACGAAATTAATAACTTACCTTGACTTCCTTGAGCAAAAAATAAAGATCTTCAACTTCATCCCCATCTGTAACACTGTAGCTTATGGAATTGGTACTGAGGGAAGATCCCTCGATAATTCTACGAAATAAAGGCACTCCAACAGCTTCTGCATACAATTCTATTCCCATGTGACCAACTGTTTGGTACATGTAACTATCAAGCTCATCTGAAAAAACAATGAAAACTTCAGAAAGTCTCGATCATAAAATGAAATCACACAAATAATGTTTACATTTCTACCGACAAACATGAACGTAAAACTGTCAAACTTTCTTAGCAAAAAAGATCAAATTTTTAACTTATCCTTATAACTGCAACCACAGTCATCACAAGTTGAGAAGACACTTCCAATATGGGTATGGTATGAATCATGCTTAGAAAAATTATCCACCTATGACAGAAAACAGCATCTTGCATATTCAGCCTCTTTTCTTACATCACACAGATATATTTGTATTTAAAAAGGTATTCCTGTATCATATATCAACTTATAAAAAAAAAATTACAGGGATATTAGCCGAGTCTAAATACTAGTAAGACTTGGCACATTTACAGAAGTAACTGAATATGACCAGTGGCAAAGAAAACCCTAAGTATCATTTGAAAATAAGCCTTGATCCTTTATACTACTCCATATACAACTTATAAGAGATTCCACTTTAAAATATGGGTCACATTATGATGTGTTACACAACTATAAAAAAGAAAGAATGTTTTTTCCATATGCATCCACCACTGTTACAGATACAATTACAGACACTCCCCAACTTACGAGCGAGTAAGGTTCTAGAAGCCTGTTCGAAAGTAGAATTCATTGTAAGTTGTGTTTAGGTAGAAAAAAGTACTCTACAGTACATACATATGAAGTACTGTACAGTACATAGGCTAAAGACACTTAACTACTACATAAAACATAAAGTATAAAATATAAATTAATTTGAATACAGTAAAAATAATGTAATAATACAGTATTACATACCTTAATACATGGGTATATAATGGGTGGATTTGCGTTCGTATCTTTGAATGTTCGTAACTTGGTTGTTCGTAGGTACGGGAGCTTCTGTATATCATCTACATTGAGTATACGCATTAATACCAAAGGCTGTATAGTCGAAATATAATTACACCGTCATAGGAAAATAAATCATGCAGTCTAAGACATGAAATAAACAGTGGTACATTCGTAAGACCAACAACCAGCTGCATGCTGTTGCAGAGAATATACCAAGACACATTCGCAAGTACCTCTACGGAGAGCACTTCTCAAGTTGGATTGACAGTGAAATGCCCAAAAATAAATTTACTGAAACAGCACATACAGACTATTTTTGCACTGAGAGATCTGCAAGTGCAATTTATCCATTCCTTATATTTGATTTGTTTAACTATAATTTATCTATTAGTGAATGTTCTAAAACTACATATTCAGAAATTTTGCTTCCAACAAATCTCACCTACTTCTGCTATGCTTTGAGGTGTGTAGAAGGCACAATAGTTCAATGAAACCATACATTACTTATTGAATTGATTAATTTGAATGCCTTGCATTACATCCGTATGCAACTAGCTATTAATAGTTAGAGTTCATCAACTATTATTTGGGAGAATTAAGATGCTGGGATTACTTTATAGGTGTCTGACTCATTGACAATACTGAAGACTAGATTTAAGAGATGAAAAATATTACTCAGCCCAATTCTTGTAAGAAGCAAAGAGCTTAGAATGTAATTAGGAAACTGACGTAGGGTTTCAGTCTTTTCCTCTTATTAAATTAAGAATATTTCCTAATATAGCCACTCCTTTTCTGGTACGAGGGGTCACAATACTATATCTAAATGTTTTCTTGCTAAGACATCTCCCATGGATTGGCGTTGTCCTACAGTTTTTAGCTTTTAAAAGCCTTTCTTTCAGTGTCTCCTTAAGTAATGGCCATTCTTTCTTCCAATTCTGGAGTTATAAATCTCTCTAGTTATACTCCTTACCAAATATGTTGTGTTAAATCATTAGGACTTAAAACCCATCATGGAACAGTACAGGGAGCGCTGTGATCAGAGAAGTAGGATTGATAGCTATAATGTACTGGATTAAACAATCTAGTGTAAAGAACTGGAATTGAATAGCACTTCATAAGCTATCATGAGACCCAATTTAGCCTATGCCGAAGCAAATAGATTGTTTGAGAATTTGGGGCATCAATCTCCAGTCTATTCCTCATTCTTCTAAGGAACAAAGGATGCAAGACTGACTTGATACACACTTTGCTTCTCCCCTTTCTTTTTTGGGAAAAAAAAAGTTGACTGGGTGAAGGAGCTAGCTTATTTTGACAGTGTTTCTTCAAAGGGTTTATCAAGAATGGTCATTTATGAATTTATAGAGAAAACTTGGTACTTATCAAATAATAACTCCTTTACGACAAATACCTTTGTAACTGCTGGTTTCTAAATCTAATAAGGCAGTTATTCCAAGTTAGCAAAAATATTATGGACTTACTGGCTCTTTGGAGTAAAAACCTGTATGGATTGGGCAATGCAGTCCTCCAAAAGATATTCCTCCACTGTACCTTAACTAGAAAAATGGTCAAATCATTCACAAACTAGCAAAATAAATAGATGTTCTGAGGTCAAAAAGTATACTCAAAACGGAGGTGGTGAAGAAGGCTTTATGTTTCTTGACCAGATAATGAGTCCAACTTGCTAAGGAATGGAAGGTGCATTGAGAGGATGTTGTGTAGGTAAGTCTTACGAAGCATAAAGTACCACTGACGAGTAGCCCATAAAAAGAACTTAAACAGACCTCCCTTTAACTTAATCTGTATGAATATGCACATTGTGACGAGGTCATCAAGATGGATAGCTAACTGATTTTCATAAAGGTCAGATTATAAAAGAGGGTGTCCCTTCTAAAAGCCCTAAACTCTCTCACTGAAGGGATATGGCTATCTTCTCCAGAAGAATAGAAGTCCAAAAGAAATCTTAAGAGTACCTCTCAATCTGCAAGCTGATTTAAGAGCTATTGCAAGGATGGAAATTTTGATAGGGCAAAAGCATCCCTAACATTATGCAGAACCCCTAATATCATACTCAAAGTTATCCAACTGTAAAGAGCCCTCTATATTAAAGCAATGATCTGCACTGGAATTGCTAGAGTGAAAGAAGAATACAAGAGTGGATGATACATTCAATAGACCTATGGCGATAGCTACCAGCTCGAGAATGTTGATGTGACACTGACAATTATGAAAAAAATATTTTTATTCATTTACAACCATCCAAATAAGTAGAAAACATAATCCATCAGAGTTCAGAAATGCATTCAAAAAATTTTCTCATGATCATGGAGGAGAGACATACCATGAGAGATCTCTATTTACCGACAGGGGAAAAAGTCAACTGCGAAGACATTTCATTACAGTCAGAGACTAATACCCTCAAATTAATTACATTAAGAAATGTCTTAGTTACTGGATTACTACTTCAGCATAACTGGCATACCTCACAATCAATTCCAGTTGTACTGAAGACACCAAACACTTTTAAGAAACTAAGGATTTGATGCTAATTCTCATCTCACATGCAGAGAAATGAATATATGATGTGTATTCCACTGAAATTTTGTTGCTGACTTAATATAAGGGAGACGTCCTAACTTACTGTTATTGAACAGCAACAGCATCTGCTCTATTTACACTCAGACTATGTGAAATAAGAACACACCTCTTTTGCATTACTCCCAAATGACTTAGCCCTTGTAGTAAGCTTGAGCACCAAGTCTCTTTTGCTGTAAGAAATATAAAATTACCTCTAACATGAGCCACACTGAGAACAATACTTATACAAAATGGCATAGCACAAAATGTACGCATACATTTTCCCAGACCAAATTCAATGTTATGTCAACTTGAATCACTGAGACCCAAAAAGTTCACCCAAAACTCACAATAGAAGGGTCTTTCTGAAAAAAAAATCTACGTAGCTATAAAAAGAACTTCAGATAAATTGAATTCATGAACCCTTCTTCACCAAGCATCTTCTATTATCTGCTTGTTTAGCAAATCTTTTAAAAGTTACAAAAAGTGGGCAATGAAATCTTGTATAAATCTTCACTGGTGACCTTTTGTCCTATCTTACTCATGTACAGTCATATTCTCTGAGGAACTATGGGGAGTCCTTTGTTGTCGCCTTTGATTTCTCTAAGGCTTTTGACAGAGTCTGGCACAAAGCTCTGTTGTTCAACCTCCCTGCCTATGGCTTGACCCCTTCTCTCTGTTCTCTGATTTCCAGTTTTCTTTCTGACCGTTTTATATCTGTAGTTGTTGACGGTGCAACATCTAGCCCTTTCTCTGTTACCAGTAGTGTTCCTTCTCTTCATCAATGATCTTCAATAATCCCCATCTCCCTCACTTCTTCACACCTTTGCTGACGATTCTACCCTTCACTTTTCCTATGCCTTTTCTTCACAGCCTTTATCTGCTACTCGAAATCAATCTTGTATCACTCTTTCTTCTACTCTCAACTCCGATTTGCAGAGGGTATATGAGTGGGGCACCCAAAATTTAGTTAAATTTAAAATGCATCCAAGACAGTTTCTGGCTATCACTTTAGCTTCTTCTCATCCTAATAACCCTGTCTTTGAAACTAGGGAAATTTACCCTCTTAATTCTATTAACATATTAGGACTCCATATAGCCTCTAACTTGTCTTGGAGGAATAACATAATCCAAATTTCTAAATTTGCAGCCAAAAAATAGGAGGCACTGTTTCGTTTTTGTAATTACTTTTCCTCTTTACAATTACTTAAAATCTATAAAGGTCTTATCTTTCCCTGCTTAAAATACTGCTCACACATCTGGGGTGATTCATCTTAAACTTATCTCCTTGATAGGGTTGAATCTAAGGCAGTCAAACTCATTAATGATCTGTCTCTTACTTTTAATCTGGATTCTCTTTCTCTTCGCAGTAAGATATCATCCCTTTCTCTTTCCTATCGCTATTACTTCCATCGCTGCTCTGATTTTCCTTTGTGAATTGCTACCTCATCTCTGCCTTGTCCATAACCTTTTTCTTTTCCTCTGTCTTAATGTTTTCTCGTGCCCGGGCCCTTATTGATGAGGGCAGTTTTTACACCTGTCCCAATGTCAGACTCATAAAAAAAAAAAAAATAAGACCACTACAACCATTCTTTACATCCTTGATGATGCCTAACACCAGCAGCGCCCATGGTTCCAAAGGAAATGTGATAAATCTCTCATTCATACACTGTAAAAACATTTTTACTCCAAAGCTGGTAAGAGAAGGAATAACATGCTGTCAGTTTCTTGCATCTCTGTCTTAATTGCCTGCCAGGGACTACCACTACAGTAGGCCCTCAAATTTTATATGAAACGAGTTACTGCTCTGAATAAACCCTACAGGCTGGCCGAATGATGACGTCACCAAGAGGGACGCTTGATCTTACTCGATTGGTGGCCAAACATCACAGAGGCAAGATTTCGCCTCAGCAGTTACGCTTACGCCAAACTTCTTTTGTGGGAGCAGTCTTCACTGAAATACATCTGGCACAAATAAGGTGAGAGATAGTTGAAGGTCAAGCTCATTGGTCAAGCAAATTAGGAATTCGAGAAACTGGTTAAATCCATTACTGGTCAAATCTTAAGAAATTTTTCTCAGTTCCATTGCCACACAAAATGCACTTTTGTAGATTACCTAACTGGAATCCCATTTGTCAAATTTAATTCCTTGAACTATAAATTACCGCCGATATACACTGATAAGAAATATCTTTCACCGCGGGTGCCCAGGAAATATTTTGCCTTCAAAAGATTTTTCATTACCACGTAAAAATCTACCCCTTCTCCTAACAAATTCTAATTTCATTTCGCCCCTTTCTATCATCGCAAATAAAATGTTTTACATCAACACTCATAAATAATGTGTTTTATGCTATAAATTGCAAATAATTCATAAGGTGGTTTTTGCCCTTTTTGGCACTGCAAACATTTCTTGCTAACCAAAATTTAATGAATATATATTTATCTCGCAGATGCTTCCTTTATTGTAAATAAAGTGTTCTACGATATAAATTGCAAATGATTATTAAGTAATTTTGCCCTATTGGCACTGTAAACGTTTCTTGTTAACCACAATTTAATAAGCACATACTGTATCTGTCTCAAAGATTCTTCATTTATTGTGAATAAATTGTTTTATAATAATCAATGATTTCATATGCTTTTATGGTAGCGTAAATATTTCTGGTTAGCTGTGACTAACCAATATATTTTCATCCAGTAGAATAACATTAGAAACTCATTATATGTGTGCTTGTGCCTTCAGTTTTCCAATTATTAACGGTGTGTCATTTCTGTTTCTGCAATTGCAGAGTCCTCTATTCTACTCTGTTTGTGTGACAGAGGTGATAGTCTAGTTGAGGCCTAAGTCTTGGCATCCGTCTGTGGTGCCGGGAATCAAAATCACACTCACCACCTCCGGGATTCTACGCTGCATTCTATTAATTTAAAGTTTTAAATTTGTTCCAGTTTTCCAAAATTAATTCAATTATTTTAATGTGTCACTGCATTTCCTAAATGAAAAGAAAGTTGAGTTCCGAGTTTCATTAAACCGAGTAGTGGTGTTGGGATGTGCAAGTAATATCTGTCCTCTCTGTTTGTGAGCTCTTAACCGAGTTCAGTACCTTGAGTCCCCCGTAGTAAAACAGAAACTTAACACCATCCTTCCCACCAACAGCAGAACAAGTGAATTCATCCGAGTATCACCAAGAATTCCCAATGCTCCCCCCTTAAAGGGAAGATGTGCAACATATACCTCAGTGATTAAACATATCCAAGTTTGCTCATTATCCTCTATATTTTCCTCCTACAAAGACTCAAGATATATTGCTTTGACTCATACACCCGCCTTATAAGGGGGATTATGGTTTTGTATATAGATAGATAGTTGTATATCTCCCAGGAGGCACAAAACTCCCTCCTGACAAGGAAAGAGAATATATTTACACTGATACATGGCCTTCCTCAAAGAGACCTTATGAGACACCTAATCATTATTGAACACCAGATTGACAAGTGAGGGTGATGTTGTTATTGCTCCCCAAGCCACTGCTGATCCTGGGATATTAAAGAGCTCTTGGAGAGTGCATGCTGGGCTGGTAATGTATTGCTCTCAATGCTGCTGATTAGAAGAATTTTCAAGAAATGAAAGCTGGAGAGTAACTTCTTTGTGTAGTAAAATTTGGGTTACTGTGGGTGTCGTGTTGAGATATGAGGAAAATGTCAGAGTGATCGATGCAGCTCACAGGTTCTCATGCCCCATGAGGGGCAGGGATTGGTTCTAGCAGTTTGGCCTCTTTGGTTACTCCTCTTCTGAGTTCTTTTTTTTTTATAAGTGTGACACCATGACATACAAGGAAACTGCCCTCAACAATAAAGGCCCAAACACAAAGAAAACATTACGACGAAGGAAAAAAAAAGGTTACGGACAAGGCAGAGATGAAGTAATGATACACAAAGAAAAAGACAGACTGAAAGAATAGTCGAAGCAAAGGGGGTCCCCACTTTACGTCAGGGTTCCGATCCTGACAGCTGACTTAAAGCAGATTTCAACTTAAGTCGGAACACACCTATAATTCGAACCTAGGTCTGAGGAGACTGAGGCAGATGAGTCTGGAGAGGCAAAAGAGCATACAGTACATAACCTACAGAAATAATCTAAGTTCTCATTGTAAGATATAGTAAAACTACACTACATGTACAATATACTAAATATAAAAATATTAAAGTACACTACAAAACTACAAAACTGTACTGTACAATATGTCTTACCTTTATTCGTGTGAGCGGCTTGCACACTGGAAGGGGCATTGCAAGGGATGGTAACTCCTCTCCCTAATTATTTCTGCTAACACACTGGGAAACTCTTCTACTGCTTTCTCATCACCACTAGCTAGCAGCTTTACCTTGCACCCTTAGCTTATGCAAATTAGTAAGACTCTTTAAAACAATTAAACCAACCCCTCCTGGCCATAAACTCTTCACTTCCACTCCCTTTTCCGAGCATTTTACTATTTCAACTTTAATTTCCATGGTGATGGCTTTTCTTTTCTTCGTAGCACTGCCATCATAACTATCATCACTACGCTTGGGAGACATAGTAATATCAGTAACAAGCGAAATGAACGAGAGAGCAGACGAAAATGAGGCACAATATGGCTGGTGAAAGTAAACTGAACTGTGGTTTTTCTTCTTCTAATGACGCGTGACGCTCAACAAACTTTTTTGCTTAAAATCGTATTTACAGCTGCATGTTTGGTAATTTATTTTTTTACTTTAATATAATCCTTCAGTATAACAAAATACATGTACAAATAAATAAATAAAGCCATTAACTTAATATATAGAAATACAGCTGTACTGCTATTAGTGCCTATCCTATCCCTTTACAAATAGAAGAAGCTACAGTTCTATTTCATCTTCAGATGCCGTGTGATGCCAGATTCTTACATAACGTTCAAAAAACTATTCTAAATAAAATCATATTTACAGCTGTTTGGCATTTTTTTTACATTCAATATAATCCTTCAATGTTCCGGTTTTACGTCACGGACTCCCTCTTCAACCAAGGGCTAGGACGGTTGCCTTCTTGCAAAGGACTTGTTTTGGCAGATGTAATCGTTACCCTGAGTCCATGCCCGTGCTAACCTCAGACCGTGACAGGGCGCGAACCCTCGACCTGATGCCTCAGAGTCACGGACGCTACCGTTTGAGCCACGGTGACTACTTTATATAATCCTTCAACATAACCAAATAAATAAATAAAGCCATTAACTTGATAAATACAAATACAGCTGTGCTGCTAGCTGTGTATTTGTGTGTATTTCAAATAAAATCGTATTTACAGCAATGTTTTGATTTCCGTTTTTTAAATTGAATACAGTATAATCCTTCAATATAACCAAATATATAAACAAATAAAAGAAATAAAGCCATTAACTTGATAAATATGAATACACTGTGCAGCTAGCTGTGTATTCATTCGCCGCACTCACAAACTGTTCAGAGCGCGCGTTTTGAATTTATTGTACCAGCCAGGTAGGTCGAAAAATTTATTTATTAATAATTTATTAATTATTTATTAGCCTCCGACGTAAACTTGAAATGACATTTTACGGGGACCCCTTGTATTAAAGACCTAGAGATATTGCAGGATTAGGCCCTGAGATGATGTTGACGTATTGGTTTTATTATTATCTCACCTAGCGTCACCACTGACGTAGTGCTTTTGATTATCCCATCTAATGACACCACTGACGTAGGGCTTTTCCTCCTACGTATATATATTTATAATTATGGTAGCGTGGTTTATTAGGTTATAAATATTAGTACCTGATGGGTACAAGGTAAGAATGGACAAGCAGTAGTTCCTTTACTTATATTTATTCTAGAGTACAACACATCCGACGCCTCAATGCCCCAATGCCCCCACCCTATGACTATCACAATCTATGATCTATTCGTGCCCCTGGCAAAGTTCTAACTAACTGTCCCTGCCCTGGGTGGCTCTTTAAATACCCCCAGGGGCAGGGCGTGGCTTAACATCCAATTCTCCAATGAAATCAGTGAGATCTAGTCCTAGCTAATCAGCGCCAGGTTCAAAGTGGAATCCCACCTACTTCCGGGGAGGAGTTATTGGGCATCTCTCCGGGGCGTGTACCTGCGTACGAAACATAAGTTTATGTTTGTTGTGGTTTAGGAAATGGCTAACTTCCTGTCCTTTCCTGCCCTTCTCGATGCCAGGTCCTAAGTCTCACGGTTCCGGTCATATATTTCCTTGGCACTTTCTACAAACATGGTAATAAAATATCCGTGCCCTCGACCAACCGTTTCCGCTCAAGATCTGTTACAAGTTTCAGATTCTGGCTTCAGCATGGCGGACTGGCTTCAGCATGACGGAAGTCATACGACATCCCTCCCAACCAAAACTGAAATATCTCTTATTTCAGTCGAAGCATGGGCTAATTTTCCGGGAGCTCTTGGACATATCCTAGCTAACATTAGTTTACAATAGAAATGGGGCCGAATTATTTAAGCTATTTTCTAAGAATTCCTATGCAAATTACACAAACATAACATATAGAGAGTACCTTTACAGACAACTAGAGCATGCAGGGTCTATGTCCTTGTTGGAAATCTGAAATACAAACATATTCTTATATTTAAACAACATAATTCCAGTGTGAAACTAATATTAAACATTAATTAAGGTCGACAAGTCAGTTTAAATCAAAACATTAATTCATCTACTTCTCTCGTTTCTTTAAAAGACAAAATTGAGTTAATTACAGTAGGATTATGACTCATTTAGAACATTAGCAAACAATTAAGTAGAGTATTAGCATGTATAAACAGGTAAAATGCAATAGACTATAACATCAACAGTAATTTCTATAAGAGACCCTACCGTCATAAGTTCTATTCCTATCATTATTAGGGGCATTGATTTGTCTTAAAATTAAGCCTTAAAAACTACTCCTGGAACAAAGCATGTGTTACTTTCATATTATATTACTATTCAGAGACCAATGGATAGGACGACTTTTAATTTCTCTGTCTAGGACGACTTTCGTTTTCTCTGTCTAGGACGACTTTTACTTTCTCTGTCTAGGACGACTTTTACTTTCTCTGTCTAGGACGACTTTCGTTTTCTCTGTCTAGGACGACTTTTACTTTCTCTGTCTAGGACGACTTTCGTTTTCTCTGTCTAGGACGACTTTCGTTTTCTCTGTCTAGGACGACTTTTACTTTCTCTGTCCAGGACGACTTTCGTTCTCTCTGTCTAGGACGACTTTTACTTTCTCTGTCTAGGACGACTTTTACTTTCTCTGTCCAGGACGACTTTCGTTTTCTCTGTCTAGGACGACTTTCGTTCTCTCTGTCTAGGACGACTTTTACTTTCTCTGTCTAGGACGACTTTTACTTTCTCTGTCCAGGACGACTTTCGTTTTCTCTGTCCAGGACGACTTTCGTTTTCTCTGTCCCTTGCTCATGAATTCTTGCTAGGTGCGATTCCCCGGTTTCCCACGGGGATTCTTTCGCTTTCACTCCCCCGCCGTCCTCGCTGCAGGCCCAGGTTTGTTGCCATATCTCCGTTACTCGGTTAGGCAAAGCAAAAAGGACAAGGACTGGGCCCCATCCCGCGAATCCTTCCAGCCCGGCTTCCTCGTCCCGCGGGACACAAGTGGAAGGTCCGCTCACCCTCAAGGGTGAACATCCAACAAAAAAGCCCTCGGCCGATCTTGACTAAGACCACCACGCAGGAGACCTGCAACGTCACAGCGTTACTCTTCCTGTACGGTCCTCTCACACGTACCTTCGAAGTAGAACGCGGGATGAAAGTTTGAACCTATGTCACTACTACAGTTGTAAGAAAGGTTCCCTATGACTTCAGGGTACCAACAATGGCCATACGTTGGTAATCGAGGCTATACTTTGCCTCCCCTGCAACTGCAAGTGATTGCAATCTCTATTCAATGGGCATTAGGGACTTGTCTGACGGACAAAATCTAAAGACTTTTAGAACTTGCAGGTCGGGGCTGCCTAGGAATAGGGTGGTAATGGAAGGTATGTGTCTACACAACTAGATTATTATTCCAAGATACTTAGGACTTAGCAACTGCTACATAGCATTACTCTACTATAAATGTCAAAAAGAATAATCATTAAATGCTGAGAAAAGCCACTAAAGAAACATTCTTATTAGCGGTGGCTACAGTAACATCAAGTATGAATTCAGATAAAAGATACAAATCATCAAGTTACTGCTGATTTCATTTCAAAAATAATAATTAGCAACAGGCCATTGAGAGATAGCAACAATATCAGTCAACATAATAACATTACTAATAATCATGATCTAAAAATAAGAATAATAAACAATAAAAATAAATATACTAAATCAAAAATATCAATATATATACAGTGGAGACTGGCATTCAGAAGTAAGAACAGAGTTCTATACTTATATTTCATAGTGATGCTTATTCTAACACAGTCTCCTTTAATATTCAAATTCCTGCTGTCATAATCAATGTATATATATATAGCATAAGTGGCAACTTGCTGGCTCCACAATTTGTCAATGGGAGTTCTATCTATTCTCTAAACAGTTGCGACATGTGGCAAAAATATTTATGCAAATGGCGGTACTACCGATGTCTTATCAGTATTTATGCAATAACAGCATGCAACAATCTATTGACTGCAATAAAATGTAGGCACAATTATCGCCTAGCTTCGCTGGAAAAAAACACACAAAAAAAATCAAAGACGGCAACGTTCTGTTAGCAGCAGGAGAGGCCTCTGTCAGTTTCAGAGTCGAGTGAAAGGTAGAAAAGAGAGAGAGAGAGAGAGAGAGAGAGAGAGAGAGAGAGAGAGAGAGGAGAGAGAGAGAGAGAGAGAGAGAGAGAGAGAGAGAGGGAGACTGGGCGACCGTGAAATACGTTGCGGTTTCCACTCACAAGTCAGCTGAGACTTGCCTTCGCCCTTCAACTTGTAGTGAAAATAAAAAATCGTCGCAGAGTATCTCTAATAATAAAAATAAATAAACAAATGAACGTGAACAAACGTTAGCAATGACTATCGATAGAGTCTTACGTTTATTGTCAGCGGCTATTCTCATTCCCTCATTAACAAAAACAAAAGCAAAAAGAACTTAGTGTACAACTGCAGAACTGTCGAAGCATAAATCCATTCCTCTCTGTTTAATCTTGATAAGGACTTTACTGTAACGGCATACACATCCTTGTCTATAATGACAATCCTTTTCTTGCTATAAATCAGAGGGTTGAGTCGGAGCGCACCCACTCTGATTAAAATCATATGTGACACTATCCCTACTACTATCAACAAAAGTACAAATATCTTTTTCTTAACAACTTCTTAAAAAGGACTTAAGTGTCATTAATTTTAACTTTAAAACTCAGCAAATAATCTCTAATAATCTCAATTATCTTTAATTAGCCCGATTGTAATCTAAAATTCATGAAAATGCTAGGGATTAACCATGGTTATCTCTAGATAATCTTTTCAGAATCCTTTAAGTAAGATTTTAAAGATTTCTTCAATACAAAAAGAACTATAACAAAAACGGGTATCTAAGAATATAAAAAGTCTATCTCTGTGTATGCAATAATAAAAACAAAAAGTATATTTCATTATCAACAGTAAGGAATGCATTTTGCTTAAACTTCAAAATCTCGTACGGAGTTGTACATAAACAATTCAAACATAAAATATATATCTTCTTTTACTATCTCGAATTTGACTTATATCTGCTCTCTCAAATACGGGATACAGCTGTGTAACATTCTTGTTGTCATTTCGTGTCAGCTCTCACTCTTTCTTTATGACCAAGCCGAAATAATTTTGATAAAACATTATCACGGCTAAAACTCGCAAAGTTTTACTTTATCAATCTAACATATCTCTTCAGACAAATAATGTATATACTGCAGCTAGCAAAGAAAATAAAGAATCATTCATAGATTCACGTCCTTTATCACGTAACATCTATCTTGGAATCTCTCGGAAATCGAATAATAATCTCAATGGCGGAGTAGGGGACAAAACAAAAATAAAACAAACTCGGCATTTCAACCATATCTGGGCAGGTGGAGAATTACCTTCTCATCCATATCCCTCACTAGATATTGCAACAGCGCATCACCTCCCATAAATACACTCTGATATGGCATGCAGAAGGACCTGGCGGAGCAGGGGAACGATCCTCGCAGAGACTCCCCAATCATGCTTCCTAACGGTGCTTTCCGCGATTTCACCCCCTAGAGCAACCCCCCCATTATACCCCCAGTCATTCATACTCATTCTCTGCCTCACTCGCTGCATCACTTACAAAACAATCGTCCCCTTTCTGTAAAATTCCCTTTTATTTACAACATGTTGGTTTTCCTTTCCCGGTCTCTCTGAAGAAGAGTAAAGGTGAAATCTCGGCTGAGCCGTGCGGTCACAGACTTCCTCACCAGTCCTAGGTCCCATTCTAACGAACAAACAAACATTCTACTCCCTTGAAGCTACGTTTGGGTGACACTGAAAAACCTTCCCTATTCTAGGACAGCACAAACTACTCTAATTTACTCTTACTTTCACCTGCATAGCGTGAAATAAAAAAACTCATCTCTAACTAATATCACGAAATTTCTTATTCTTCAGAAAAAACATGCCACACACGTATCGTAAGATTAATTTCCTTCATCATAACAACATTAAAAACGATCTGTCATTTATGTCTTTCTTTCGCTAAAACATTTCTCCCGCGGATAAAAACAAACAAAAAAAGAAAAAAAACTTAAAAACAGGCGCAATCGTAACACTCGATTTCTTACGCTTTAAGAAATTAATATAAAAATGATTTTACACGTACTTTAAAATATCAAAGCTCAGTACAATTACTACAGATTTACAATAACGAGGTTGGGAGATCGAATGGTCACTTCCGCATTCCTTTCTCGAAAACCACACGTGGTCTAGTGAAACTCTGAAAAGCAGATGCACGTATATTTCTCACTATAATTCTTACGCTTTAGAAATTAATAGACTGTAATAGTGATTTCACGTGCATTAAATTTTTCAATTAAAAATCGATACATTCGCGTTCTTAAAATTCAATTTAAGCATTAATACAAATAAATGGAACGCACTTCCAACGAAATTTCTTTATATTACTCAAATTATAACAAAAACGGAGTTTATTACTGCTTATAGCTATTAGTACAAATTATCCATGTTAGTAATGGGTACAGAAATTCTACTTTTATCAACTTATTAAGCGCCACACCCCTTATAAGCGGGTTGGCTGAGTCAAAGCATAACTACAAGACAAAATGGCGGCGTCCACCGACCTCAATTTCTTTTACTAATTGTCCCATTACTCACTGGATACAGATCACAAGTACTTAGCTATTTTAAGGAGGTGGTTCTGAAGAACTTCATGGCAGAAGGCAAGGAAGGAGCGGGTTTTCCTTCTTCTTTTCGAGTAAAATCGTCGAATCGCCGTCTTCTTGGTCGGATCCGGCAACTTATACCTCTTGTAATGGGCATTTTCACTCAATGCTCCGGTCACACTTCGGCTTACTAAGAAATATCTTAGAAATAGTTCCTTCAAAGTTTTATAATATTCTCTATTTGAGCACTCGTCACTTCTCATCCGCAGACCCAAGTATTTCAGGAAGTCGGTCGCGGGAATTATGGACGGACATTCATGGTCTTTTACATTTGCGCCGTCGAGGTATAAAAGTGAATTTTTGACTCGAGGCGTCTTTACAACCAGGGCACAGGGTGGGGGCTGGGCCTGCTGCGTTCCCTGTGTCACCACGGGGTTCGGAGCGGCCGGCTGTTCGTCGATGTTTGAGGCGTCGGTTTCGCTGTCGGCGTCGGCCAAGTTCCTTCTCGACGGAGCGGCGTCGGCGCGTGCTTGTAGGCGCCGCACTTGCTCCTCCAGTTCGAGAATTCTCCGGTGTTTGGCCTCGTCACTCATTTCTTGAATTGGGAGATGTTGGATTTCTGCTTTTGCCATTCTTATTTTCTTTTCTTTGCACTGGTTTCTTCTGATATGAGAGTCTCTTTGTATGTATTCCAGGCGTGATGATCGTACCGCACTGCCACCACTGTCGTATTGGTTTTATTATTATCTCACCTAGCGTCACCACTGACGTAGTGCTTTTGATTATCCCATCTAATGACACCACTGACGTAGGGCTTTTCCTCCTACGTATATATATTTATAATTATGGTAGCGTGGTTTATTAGGTTATAAATATTAGTACCTGATGGGTACAAGGTAAGAATGGACAAGCAGTAGTTCCTTTACTTATATTTATTCTAGAGTACAACACATCCGACGCCTCAATGCCCCAATGCCCCCACCCTATGACTATCACAATCTATGATCTATTCGTGCCCCTGGCAAAGTTCTAACTAACTGTCCCTGCCCTGGGTGGCTCTTTAAATACCCCCAGGGGCAGGGCGTGGCTTAACATCCAATTCTCCAATGAAATCAGTGAGATCTAGTCCTAGCTAATCAGCGCCAGGTTCAAAGTGGAATCCCACCTACTTCCGGGGAGGAGTTATTGGGCATCTCTCCGGGGCGTGTACCTGCGTACGAAACATAAGTTTATGTTTGTTGTGGTTTAGGAAATGGCTAACTTCCTGTCCTTTCCTGCCCTTCTCGATGCCAGGTCCTAAGTCTCACGGTTCCGGTCATATATTTCCTTGGCACTTTCTACAAACATGGTAATAAAATATCCGTGCCCTCGACCAACCGTTTCCGCTCAAGATCTGTTACAAGTTTCAGATTCTGGCTTCAGCATGGCGGACTGGCTTCAGCATGACGGAAGTCATACGACAATGTTAGA
>JAXCGZ010017558.1:35000-55361 GCA_037179515.1 Halocaridina rubra | reverse complement strand
AAGTGAAACTGATATGAAATAAAGTAAGAAAAAACTATGTTTGAAAATCGTATGTCATGTGTAGCTATAATCAACTGCATATGTCATGGTCAATAATGCCCTACATAGATACACTCCAAAGATTCAATATTTCTTGGCCACTAGTAGGAAAATAAAACAGGAGGGGATTCCCAGTCCCCCCGCTCTGATCCATTTAGTCAACTTTCTAGACACACAAGGGAACACAGAGGTGGTCTTATGTTCCCTCCACCCCATAAACATGATTACAGGAGTACTGAGAGAAATATGTCGCTTGCCAAAACTGTATTTAAAAAGAAGGATGTGCGCAAGTATACAAGGGTAAGAGTGAATAATGGTAGAGTAGTTGACAGAGCATTAATAGATTATGTTGTGGTGGACAGAAGGCAGATTGGAAGAGTACTGAATATGAATGTACTGAAAGGAGCTAGTGGTGGCTGTCTGATCATCAATTTAGTGGAAAGTAGAGTGAGAGTGGGAGAAAAGTGGAGAAAGAGGAGAAAAGAAGGAGGAAGAGAGGTGCTAAAAGTGAGTAAACTGAATATGAAAAAGAAACACCGTGAGTATAAGGCAGTCTTAGAAATGTGTGGAATGTGGTGAAAACGAAAGTTATGGAGGAAGTGGAAGGAGAATGGAGTTGTTTCAAGGAGGAAGTTTGAAGTATGTTGAGGCATAGAGCGGAAGGATACTAAAAGGTGGAAGTAAGAGGAAGGGCAGTGAATGGTGAAATGAGCAGGAGAATGCAGTAGAGGCAATTAGAAGAAGGCATTTGAGGAATGGTTGTAGACTGGTAATGCAGAGGCATATGAAAGACAGTGCAAAGAGGAGGTTAGCAAAGCATTTAGCGATGAAGGCAAGAGAGAAGCAGAAATGAGGTAGGATAAATGCTCGTCTGAGAATTTTGAAAGATATAAAAAGATGTTCTAAAGGAAGTGAAAGAGTGTGGTAAAGTGAGTCTGGTAGGGAGGAGAGGGTAAAACGAGCTGAGTGGCACTTACTAATAGAACTAATTAAGGAGATATAGAGATGGGATGAGTTATTGAAAATCCAGTAAATGAGGAAGATATTAGATGGGCAAAGATTGTGGTTGTGGTAAATGAATGGAGAGTGCTAATGTTAGGCGACAATAACGACAGAGATATGACAAAAAAAAAAGGAGGTATGCTTGGCATTGAGAGAAATAATTGCAGGTAAAGCACCAGGGATAGGTGGGTGTCATGTAGAATGCTTGTCAAAAGGTGGGGAGGCATCAGTAGAACAGAAGGTTAGGTTGTTGAATGCATGCTTCAGGCATGGGAGGGTCCTAGTTGAATGAAGTAGTGCATGTGTGGTGCCACTTTATAAAAGGAAAGGAGGTAAGTATGCATGAAGTAGTTTTAGAGGAATAAATTTGTTGAGTGTAGTTGGTAAGGAATATGGAAGAGTGTAAATGGAGCGAATTAGGAAAGGTACTGTGAGATTGACTGGGGAAGAACATTATGGTTTCAGGAGAGTAAGAGGATGTGATGATCAAGTGTTTGTGATAAGACAGGTGTGTGAGACGTTCTTACCGAAAGGTAGGAACTAAGTTTGGGCTTTTATGCACTTAGAGAAAGCATATGACAGGATTGATAGAGAGGCATTGTGGAGTGTTACGACTGTATGGAAAAAGGGAAATTTTGTTGAATGCAGTCAAGTGTTTTTACTTAAACAGTAGAGCTTGTGTGAGAATCAAGAATGGCATGAAAGATTGAAGTGAATGTAGGATTATGTTAAAGTTGTGTAATGTTGCTATGATTTCTTGATGTTTATATGGATGGAGCGGTAAGGGAAGTGTATGAAAGAGTACTACACAAAGGCTTGAAATTAATGGATAAGTATGGAAGATTGTGGAAATTGAATCACTTTCTACCCACAGATGACAAAGCACTGGTGGGTGATATTGCGAATGAATTGAATCATTTGGCAACTGAATTTATCAGGGTGTGAAAGAAGGAACCTGCAGGTGAATATTGGTAAAAGTAATGTGATGCATGAGGAGTGTTAATGTTGGAAGGTTGAATGTAGAAGTAAATGGGGAGTTGTTAAAGAAGTTGAGAGTTATACGTGCCTGGGGCTGTACATGGCAAGGAATGGACGAGTGGATGTTGAGGTAAGTCACAGAGTGAAGGAAATGGTGGGTTAAAAAGTGATGAGAAGTGAGTATTTAGGAATGAATGCAGACAGAAGGATATATGAAGGTGTTATTGTGTCAACAGTTTTGAATCTAGCAGAGACTTAAAATGCAAGAGAGGATGAAAATAAGTTGAATGTAATGGAGATGAGGTGCATGAGGAGCATGATTGGTGTTTCTAGAATAGATAGAGAAAGCAATGAGGAGGTCAGGCAGAAAACGGGTGTTGAAGGAAAGCTGTCAGATAGGTTGGTGCAGAGAGTACTGTGTTGGTTTGGACACATGGAAAGGATGCGTGATGAAGTAAGGTATAGAGAGTGTGGAGTGCAGAAATGGTTGGAGTAAGGCCAAGAGGAAGGCCTAGAATAAGATGGATGGATAGCGTAATTTTTTTTTTTTTATGTGTGACACCGGGACAGGCAAAAACTGCCCTTATCAACAAAGGCCCGGGCACGAGAAAATACCAAGACGAAGGAAAAGAAAAAGTTAAGGACAAGGCAAAGATAAGGAAATGTCACACAAAGGAAAATGACAGAAAAAACAGTCAAAGTACAGAGGACCCAGAGATATGGAGGATTAGGCCCTGAGATGACGATAAATTTGATTTTTGAAGGATGATGGGTTATAAGAATTAGGAAAGACAGAAGGAGGAAGAGAGTTCCAGAGTCTGGAGGTAGATGGGAAGAAGCAGTCGCTGCACTGACCAATCTGCGAGCTACATATCTCAAAACAGTACCTGTGAGATGAGGCCACTTGGCGAGGGCTATAAGGCCTCGGCAGTGGGGGAGAGATGCAACTCGCCAACTCATCAGAGCAGCAATGGAAGTAGTAGCGATAGAAAAGAGAAAGGGAAGACACCTTACGACGAAGAGAGAGAATCCAGATTAGAAGCAAGACAAGGATCATTTATGAGTTTGACTGCCTAAGATTCAACCCTATCAAGGAGATAAGTATAAGAAGAAGCACGTCACATGTATGAGCAGTATTCTAAGCAGGGACGGATAAGAACTTTATAAATTTGAAGTAGCTGTAAAGAGGAAAAGTAATGACGAAAACAAAACAAAACCCCCAATTCTTTGGATGAAGATTTAGAAACTTTGATTATGTGATTCTTCCAAGACAAGCTAAAGGCTATATGGATTTCTAATATGTTGATATAATTAAGAGGGTATATTTCGTTAGTTTCGAAGACAATAGGGTTATCAGGAGGAGCAGAAGATAGAGAGATAGCAAGAAACTGTCTTGGAGGCATTGAATTTAACTAAATTTTGAGTGCCCCACTAAGATACTCTCCGCAAATCGAAGTTGAGAGTAGTAGAAAGAGTGATATGTGACTAATTACGAATAGCAAATGAATGTTGAGAAGAAAAAGGAGAGGAAAAGTGAAGGAAAGAATCATCAGCAAAGGCATGGAGAAGAGAGGAAGATGGGGATTGTAGATCACTGATGAAGAGAAGGAACAGAGTAGGTGAAAGAACAGAGCAGAACACTACTGGTAAAAGAGAAAGGGCTAGATGTCGCACCATCAACAACTACAGATATAAAACAGTCAGAGAGAAAACTGGAAATTAGAGAACAGAAAGAAGGGGTAAAGTCATAGACAGGGAGTTTGGCCAACAGAGCCTTGAGCGACACTCTGTCAAAAGCCCTAGAGATATCAAGGGCGACAACAAAGGATTCCCCATAGTTCCTCAGAGAAGATGACCATACATGAGTAAGATAGGACAGGAGATCACCCGTGGCTCTTGCCTTACGGAAGCCGTACTGGGGATTGGAGATAAGAGAGTTAGATTCAAGGCGTTTCAAAATGTAAGCATTGAGCAAAGTTTCGAAAACTTTAGAAATAGAGGAGGCTAGGGCAATAGGTCGGTAGTTTAAAGGAATAGAGCAGTCACCCTTCTTAGGAACAGGTTGAACTAGAGCATGCTTCCAAGATGAAGAATATATATTGGTTGACAGAATGAGCCGAAAAAGACGGCAAAGCACGGGAGCCAGTTCATCTGCGAACTCCTTAAGGAACCTTGCAGGGATACCATCAGGACCAGGTGCCTTGTTCGTCTTTAGTGAGCAAGGAATCTTGAGGAACAGGTGCACTGGAATCATTTATAAAAGAGTTGGCAGAAAAATGATAGCCAAAGAGGTGGCTTAGTCAGTGGAAGAGCAAGCAATAGAACCGTCAGAACGAATGAGGGGGGAAAGCTTGAGTTACAGAAGTTTTGGTGAGGTTTTTGGCTAAGGACCAGAAGCATTTGTCAGTGGGCAAGGAGTTAAGGTCATCAACTATCCTTCATATGAAGGAAGCCTTAGACCTTCGAATCTGAGCAGTACAGCAATTCCTAGCTACAATAAAAGCAGAGCAAGTCAAATTAGAAGGAGAGGCTTGGTAAGATCGGTGTGCCCGATTCCTGGCCTGGATAGCCATGGAGCAAGCACGGTCAAACCAAGGTTTAGGGGGAGAGAAAGTTTTTGTAGAAGAGGGGATGTACGTCTCCATTCCCGCAGTCATGATCTCAGCAACTTTTAGAGCTACCTGATTAGGGAGGTCAAAGAGGATGTTATGCAAATTATCATGTTGGGGGGATTGGTGAAGGGGGAGCTAAAAAGGAAAAGATTGTGATCATAGAGTGGTCAGATTTACCAAGAGGGGAAAGCACAGAATAAGAGTAGCCTGAAGGGTTAGAAGTAACAAATAGGTCAAGAGTGCTTGCTGCATGTTCGCGACAATCAGGAACACGAGTAGGATGTTTGATAATTTGATTCAGACCGTGAGTAATAGGGAAAGCATGGGCCTCACTTCCTCACACATCAGTGTGAGAAGAATGAAGCCACTCACTGTGGTGTACATTGAAGTCACCAATGTAGAGAACTTCGGCATGTGGGTGAGAGGACAGATATTCAAAGAAAGACACAAACTCAGTGGAATTTGGAGAACAGTAGCAGAAGCAAAGGAAAATAGTGGTAGTGGAGAGATAGACTTTTAGCCACAGAACACCAAAGTCAAAAGACTGAAGGTCCATGAGCCTCGCACTATAAGTGTTAATGTTGCAGTAGGTAAAGACCCCACCTTTGGAATAAAAACGAGTATACAGATTATAGTGAGAGATTTGAAATGGCTCAGGTTAGGGAAGAAAGTACCCAAATGCTGTTCCACAGACGAAATATTAGAGTTCAGTGAAGAGTGAAAGAAGCAGATCTATTGGGAGGTGAAAGGTTCAGGGCAGTACCATTACTACCACTAGGAATGTCTGCCCTCAAGCCAATAGTGGAGTCAACAGGATCACCGGAGATTCTTTGCACCCCTTTATGCCGGATATTGGGACATCCATAAATAACAAATATGAGGAAAAAAGGGGGAAAAAAAGAGACAGATGTTGGGAGTGTTGTGACTTGTCAAATGTAATGGAATAGCAAGAGATGTGTCATGAATTCACCAGAATATTCAGTGTAGATGTAGGCATGGCGAAAGAACCGCATGAGGAAAGAACCGTCCTGAAGGATGACTCAACCCAGAAACTGTCTGGACCAGTCCTAGTTGTATCCTAATACCTTCAGTCATAGCCTTTCAATGGGCGGCTCTTGCCATGGCCAACCTACTAATCAGGAGCAAGGAAGAGAGCGTGCATGAGATGGGAATGAGTGGTGGAAGATTGAATATAGGTGACAAGGATCAAAAGGGATTTTTTACACCTGCTAGCTCAATGATCTGTGATGGATGAGTGCGAAGGGAGTTGCCATGTGATGAAGCAGTGGGGGTAAATCAGCTGCAGCTGTTGTGCTTCAATGTAGAATATTATTGCCCACCTACCTTATGAAATGACTCAAGCAGGATGGCAGGGAGGTAAATATGGTGATCCTTTTTTCCTATGGGAATGGTTGAGGTATGTGTGGATCGTAGTGAATGCGTGCATCTTGGCTCGGGCACCCCCCTTACAAGGGGGTTTGGGGCCATGTTTACAGATCTAAAGAGGAAATCCAAAATAATTTTTACTTACCTCCCACTCAGATCTGCTACCCCCCGATTCTTGAGTACCGATCACATATATATCTGGAACTTTCTTCATAGTTTCAGGAAGCAGAAATTCCTCTAGATTTAAAGGTGGTTCCTGGAAAATACATTTCACCATTCAAGCAATGTATACACTACTCTTAAACAAGAATAAATAATATTTCTCCATCCTTACTTCACATATAAGAGCACCACTATAGGTGAAATGCTCAGATCACAGGAATATGATCCTGAAATACCAACATAGGATGATGGTAAAAGCCCATAAACTGAAGCAAAATCTGAGCAGGTAAACTTACATAGGGGGACACTGATGAATTCATATTTCACGTAATACAAAATTCTCTCTGGTTACTATCCTGCAAAATGTTTCTCCTCCGATCTCTATGTGAGTATCGAGTAATATGCTTTGTCTCCAATTATAAGGGAAGATTATGTACCTTTAGTGATACTAATATAAGGTAATTGTAATTCTTCATTTTCCTTAAGCAGTCAGGCTGAACACCCCCATGTCCCTAAGGAGGGTCAAAGCCGATCCCAGGCTTTCCCTTAGAGCTCTCAGACAGAGTATGTTGTGCCACTGGCATAGATGGTTATTTGTAATGAAATCTTCAATAATTTATACGATTGTATGAGGTGATGCATTCCATCCTGGACAGCCATTACTGACAGTCATCCAGCCTCTTTTGATACCTCATCAGGGCTGGTTAATGTCCACATCGCATAATGAGCGGTTAATGCCCACATCGCAGTATGAGCAGCAGGTGAATTCCGTCCTCTCAAGGAAGGGAAATTTTCGAAGGATGGTTGTCGGGAGGCTTTGCACGAATGCAGCTGTATGTTGCTACTGATTAAGAGGATGCAATGTCAAGCTAATCTGGAATGGCTATGATTTGGAGGCTGTGTGATATCATGTGCTAGGTGTTGTTTCAAAGTTTCTTGAAGTAACTGGGCATTCATCCATGTAGTGTAGTAGGTGGAACTGGTTTATGGAGGCTGCAGCAAGGATATGTGTGCCTTCCATATCTAGGTGTTTTTTTTCTTTGAGAACAATAGTCTCTTAGTGTAAGTAGTATGTGGGTGTAGCAGCTATGCATCTTGTGTATATTCTGGGTGCTTGTGCATTTAAAACTGGGCATACATATTATTTGTATACTGTGATAATGGTTTTTCTACTGTATCCAAATGTGGCATGGGCAAGAGACCTTAGAGAATTTAGTCATAGTGTCATTTAGATTCTTCTATCTATGACATGTTATTAAATGGCATTATTGTATCAAACATCATACCAGGAATTTCTGTACGTGCTTGCATATGTGTGTGTGTGTGTGTGTGTGTATGTGTGTGTATGTGTGTGTGTGTGTGTAATTACCAAATAGTGCTTATGGGAAAGAGCCCCAAGCTCATAACTTCCCGTCTCCTGATTGGTTCTATTTAGTACTTTGTGATACTTATCATACTTATCCTTACAACTATGGATTGAGTTAGCATTAACTACCTCCTCGCTTAGCCAATTGCAATTATCAAACTATTCTTACACTAAAAAAGTACTTACTTACATCCTGCAAAGAAGTTTTCATACGAAGCTTCAAACTATGACCTCTAGTTCTAGTGCCAGCCATATCAAAATATAAATCCCTATCCACTCGGTCATAACCATGAAGGAGTTTAAAAACAGTCACCATATCTCCCTTCATTCCTCTAGCTTAGAGTGATGGTAAGTCTAATTCCCTCAGCCTCTCATCATATCCGGCACCAGTATCGTGGCATGCATTTGAACTTTTTCCAGCTTAAGTACGTGCTTTCTCAAGTGCGGATTCCAAAAGGGGGCTGCATATTTAAGCTTTGCCTCACATAGGTTACATAAATATATCTGAACATTTCCTTGTCCATGTGCCTGAAGGCTATCTTACATTTGCTAAGAAAGAATATGCTGCCCTTACTATGCCATTTATATGAATTTCTGGAGAAAAATCGCCCAGTATGTTTACTCCTAGATCTCCCTCATTCTCTGTCTCTTGAAGTTCTACTTCCGCCTCCGAGTAGTCAAGCATGGGCCTTCTTGAAATTGTACCCATTCTTATTACATTACATTTTTAAAAATTGAATTACATTAGCCACTTTTCTGACCATTCATGCAGACTATGTAGATCTCCCTGAAGTTCTCTACCATTGTTTTTGTTTCTTACTTTCTTCACAATCTATGCATCATTTGCAAAAAACTTCATGAATGAATTTACAGACTCTGGTAAGTCATTTACATATACAAGGTACAAAAGTGACCATAAAACTGAACCCTGAGGAACTCCACTATTAACTATTTTCCATTCAGACACTGAGTGCCTTACTCTAACCCTCAGTTCCCTTCCTTCTAAGTAAGTTTTTATCCATTTCAAGACATTTCCACCTATTCTTGCCATTGCTTGCAGCTTCTTAATAAGTTTCACTTGTGGGACAGTATCAAATGCTTTCTGGAAGTCTAGGAATATGCAATCTGCCCAGCCCTCTCTTTCCTGCAAGATTCGGCTTCCCTCATTAAAAAATTCTAATAAGTTTGTTACTGTTGATCTACCTTCTCTGAAGCCATGTTGTCTCACTGACAAAAAGTTGAAGGATTCCAAGTGAAGAGAGATATATTTCCTTAGTAGTTTCTCCATAACATTGCAAATTATACTGCTCAAGGAAACTGGTCTATAATTTAGAGCCATATCCCTCCTTACCTTTTAGAAGATAAGTATCAAGTTTGCTTGTTTCCAGCAGTCTTGGAATCTCCCCTGATGCCAGTGATTTTTTTAAATATGATACTTAATGCTGCTGATATTGAATTTGAGCAGTTTTTAAGTACATAAGGGGATATATCATCAGGACCTGTAGCTTTATGGACATTTCACTCCATCAGCGCTTTGCAATCCTCTGTGGCTGAAAGGATGATGTTTTCTAATACCGGCCCATGAGCTTCTATCTTTGCAATCTGAAGGGGTGGGGTATATCCTACTGTAAATGCTGACTGAAACTCCTTTTTCAAATCTTTGCAGATTTCTTCATCCGTCTCAGTGATGCTTCCATTTGCTCTCTTAAGCTTTAAAACCTGTTCTTTTACCTTCAGTTTTCCTTTGATAGAGCTGTGGAAAAGTTTGGGATTTTCTTTAGTCTTCCTGGTGATGTCCTTTTCATAGTTTCTCTCTGCCTCTCTTCTTTTACAGCAATCCCTCGCTATATCGCGGTTCACCTATTGCGAATTCAGTGCATTGCAGTTTTTTTGGCGATTTTTTTTTTCTGGGTATATGCGAAAATGGTAAAAAGAAAATTTTTCCAGTATTTTCATTATTTTATTGAAAACAAAAATTGTCACTATTTTATTGACACAAAAATGTATTTCTAAGCCTAAGAATAATAAAACTGTAAGAAATAGTAAAAAATATAAATTTGAACATGTAACTCTGCACCATAGAGTACGATACCGGGTATCAGCGTTTCGGAAAACCCAAAGGGTCACACCTACATGAGCTAACATATATTAAAATTTCCAGTAACTTCATTATTTTATTGATAAAAAATTTTATTTCTTAGCCTAAGAATAATAAGACAGTAAAAAATATTAAAAAACATAAATAATCACAGTATTACACCATGTAAAATAAGATACCGGTATCAGCGTTTCGAAAACGAAAAGGGTCGCACCTACATGAGCTAGTACATATAGAAATTTTCATTATTTTATTTATAAAAAAGTATTTCCTACCCTTAGAGTAATAAAACAGTAAAAAATAGTAAAAAACATAAATTTAAACATATACACTCACAGTATTGCACCATGTGAAATACTGTACGATAGAGTACACTGTATTGGCGTCTTGGAAAATGCAAAGGCTAGCACCTACGTGAGATAGTTCATGGAATGCTATTGGCTGAAAGGGTGAGAGACGACGAACGACAGAATTGTTTTTCTGTATGTTCTGTAACATGGGGTCTGATTGGCGTTTTGATTGAAGTTTGATTCTCCCACCATCTTCCATTGTCTCGCCTCACTCGCTGGAGTCAGGGGAGATTCCAAGATGCTGGAAACAAGCAAACGTGGTATCTATCTTCAAAAAGGGGAGGAGGGGTAAGGCCCTAATCTTTAAACCTGTTTCTTTGACCAGCATAGTTTGGAAAGTCCTGGAGAAACTAAAAAGGAAACATATCTCTCTTCACTTTTTTTCTTTTTTTTTTATGTGACACCAGGACGGGCCAAAAAAAAAATATATATAATAAAACAGCCTTCATCGGGCCTGGGCACGAAGAATACATAAAGTAAAGAGAATCAGAGACGGAGAGTGTAATGACTTGTCAGATGTGAAGGGATAATAAAAGATGTGTGATAAATATCCAAGAATATTCAGTGTAGCTGTAGGCATAGAAAAAGAACCGTAACTGAAGGAAGACTTAACATCGAACTGTCCTGGACAGACAAATTTAAGTTTAAAAAACCTTCAGCTGTAGACCTGGAATCTTTTAACTTTTTGTTTGAGACAACATGGCTTCTGAGAAGGTAGATCAACATTAACACACTTATTACAAGTTTATGATGAGGTAAGCCAAATCTTACAGGAAAGAGAGGGCTGGGCAAATTGCATATTCCTAGACTTCCAGAAAGCATTTGACACGGTCCCATAGAGCAGACATTGAGATGCAGCAAGAAATGGCAAGAATAGGTGGATATGTCTGGAATGGATAAAAACTAACTCAGAAGGAAGGGAGCAGAGGGTTAGAGTAATACACTCAGTGTCTGAATGGAGAAGAGTAAGTAGTGGAGTTCCACAGGGTTCAGTTTTAGGGCCACTTTTGTTCCCTGTGTATGTAAATGACCTACTAGAGTCTGGAGGTTCATTCATGATATGTTTGCAGATGATGCAAAGATTGTGAAGAAAGTAACAAACGAGAAATGCATATAAATGGCATAGTAAGGACAGCATATGCATTCTTAGTAAATGTAAGGGTAGCCTTCAGGCACATGGACAGGGATATGTTCAGAAATATTTATGTAACCTATGTGAAGTGAAAGCTTAAATATGCAGACCCCTTTTGGAATCCACACTTGAAAAAGCATGTAGTGAAGCTGGAAAAAGTTCAAAGACATGCCATAAAACTGGTGCCAGAAATAAGATATCTTCGTTATGAGGAAAGGTTGAGGAAATTAGACTTCCCATCACTTGAAGCTAGAAGCATGAGAGGGGATATGGTGATGGTTTTTAAATTCCTTCATGGTTATGACAGAGTGAATAGGGATCAAAATTTTGATATGGCTGGCACTAGAACTAGAGGTCATAGTTTGAAGCTTTGTAAGAAAACTTCTTTGCTGGATGTAAGGAAGTACATTTTTAGTGTAAGAGTAGTTGATAATTATAATTCTCTAAGTGAAGATGTAGTTAATGCTAACTCAATCCATAGTTTTAAGGACAAGTATGATAAGTATCACTAAGTACAAAATGGAACCGCCCAACATGGGATGTTACGAGCTTTGCTCTCTTTCCCATGAGGACAATTGTAATTGCAATTAGGTAATTACACACACACACTCACAAAAAATATGCTGACCTTATTATATTTACAGTGTACAGATATTTTACATTGACATATATGATATAGTGTTTGATGCAGGGCTTGATTAAAAGTACTACTTCAATTCATTTCATAATGTAATTATTGCCACTATAGACCCAATTTCAGAAACAACAGACAATCGGATAAAAAGGACTGAGGACCCCTTCTATTATTCTGCAAAATCAAAGGTCGAGTATGATGTTAGTGAGTGCTTGTATGCCCTGTGGCTCCAGGTGTTTAAGGTGTATGTTACTTATATTGTAAGGGCAACAGGCCGATGAGTGCTTGAAGTTGGTTGGTGACAAGTGCATAGTTTGGGTCTGTAAGGTGTTGGATTTTACGTCTGTTCACATGTAAGTTATCATGGAGGGGGTGTAGATGACTGACAAGAAAGAAATGATTGAAGAGGGGATATGCCTGTTACTTGTTTAAGAGTGTGATGTTTGTTGAGATAGCAGCATGTGACAGTGTTGTGTTATGATTTGATAATGCAATGCTGTTTAGTGTGTTGCAGAAGGTTGCTGATGTTTGGTTTGAGGTCAGGCATTTACAAATTTATGTTTGTTGTTCTTGTATTTTGTTATTGGTCTTCTTTTTTATGTGACACAGGGACAGGAAAAAAACTGGCCTCGTCAGTAAAGGTCTGGGAACGAAGAAAACATCAAGACGAAGGAAACGAAAAAGGTAATGGACATGGCAAAGATGAGAATATGATACACAAAGGGAAAGGACAGATTGAAAGACTACTCAAAGTACTGAGGACCTAGAGATACGGCAGGATTAGGCCTTGAGATGATGATACACCTGCCCTTTGAAGGAAAATAGGTTATAAGAATTAGGAAAGACAGAAGGAGGAAGAGAGTTCCAAAATTTGGAGATAGATGGGAAGAGGCAGTCACTGCACCGACCAATCAGAGAGCTATAAATCTCCACACAGTACCTGTGAGACGAGACTACTTGGCACGTGTTACGTGGCCTTGGCAGTGGAGATAGATGCAAGTCGCCACCTCATCAAAGCAGCGATGGAAACAGAAGCGATAGAAAAGAGAAAGGGATGATACCTTAGTGCAAAGAAAAAGAGAATCTAGATTAGAAGTAAGAGAAGGGTCATTAATGAGTCTGACATTCCTTAGATTCAACCCTATCAAGGAGAAATAAGAAGAAGCACCCCAGATGTGCGAGCAGTATTCTAAGCAGGGACGGATAAGGCATTTATAGAATTAAAGTAACTGTACAGAGTAAAAGTAATGACGAAAACGAACAAAGAATTCTCAATTTTTTGGATGGGGATTAAGATATTTAAATTATGTGATTCCTCCAAGACAAGTTGAGGCTATACGGATTCCTAATATGTCGATGGAATTAAGAGGGTATATTTCATTAGTTTCGAAGACAATATGGCTATCAGGAGGAGAAGAAGATAAAGAAATAGCCAGAAACTGTGTTTTAAAGGCATTAAATTTAACTATACACCTTGTTCCATTTTTGCGCAATTTTTTTATCCACGAAACTGCAATAATGACCCCAAAAAATAATAGTAAAAAAATTTGAATTTCGCAAATAATGGCCGCCAATTTTTTTTTTTTTTTTTTTTTTTTAAGTAAATAAGCGCCCGCGGATGCTTTGCCTGCCATGCTGCCATCAGTGTGCCGTTACCCAGCATAGTGAGTGGATATATTTAGTGTTCTGTGTTTATGCTTGTATTTTCAGTTCTTTTATATTTTAAAGATTATATATTGTACTATCATGGCCAGTAAAAGCCTAGGAAAAGATTGTGTAAGTGCTTTTACTCCCAAAAGAGGCAGAAAGGCAATAATTCTTGAAATAAAATTGCCAGATTTGGGCCGCTAAGAGAGTGGTGAGAATTAGGTCCCCATTAATCCGGCAATGCATTTCAGTGAAATGTTACGGTTTGTGTTTTCCATACTTTAATATTTTAAAGATTATATGTTGTACTATCATAGCCACTAAATGCCCAGGAAAAGACTGCATAAGTGCTTGTACTCCCATATAAAACAGAAAGGCAATAATTCTTGAAATAAAATTGCAAGGGTTGAGCCGTCATGAAAGAAGTGAGAGTACGGTCGCCATTGAACAGGCATTGCATCTCAGTGAATATATGTACATACACACTATCCGTGAACATGAGGAAAAAATAAAAGTGCAAAAACTGGTTTTAGTTTAACTTCGGCTAAATCTTCATATTCTTGATCGGATATTATGGGGAAAATGGAAAAAAATGGTAAGTAAGAAGTTTTCATATTGTCGATAGGATATTCTGGAGAAAATGGGAAAAATGGTAGGTGTACAACACTGCTTCTACAAGTACAAGCTTAGTTTACCCTAGATCTGGACAAAAATTTCCCTAAATCCATATTGAGTACCCTAAATGTAATAAAATTCATCATTATTATAATTATTATTATCAATATTATTATTATTATTATTATTATTATTATTATTATTATTATTATATGCTCAACGTAGATATCACTCATCATCATTCTCTGATTACCCTAAATTAGGGTATTTTATCCACTGTGCGTGGATATGTTTATAACTTTGTGTTTTCCGTTCTTTTATATTTTAAAGATTATATGTTGTATTATCATGGCGACTAAATGCCCAGGAAAAGACTGCATAAGTGCTTGTACTCCCATATAAGGCAGAAAGGCAATAATTCTTGAAATAAAATTGCAAGGGTTGAGCCGTCATGAGAGTGTTGAGAGTACGGTCGCCATTGAACAGGCATTGCATCTCGGTGAATGTATGTACGTACACACTATCCGTGAAAATGAGGAAAAAATAAAAGTGCAAAAACTGGTTTTAGTTTAACTGCGGCTAAATCTTCTTGATCGGATATTATGGGAAAAATGGAAAAAATGGTAAGTAGGAAGTTTTCATATAGTCGATCGGATATTCTGGAGAAATGGGAAAAATGGTAAGTGTACGACACTGCATCTACGAGTACAAGCTTAGTTTACCATAGATCTGGACAAATATTTCCCTAAATCCATAATGAGTACCCTAAGCGTAATGAAATTCATCATTATTATAATAATTATTATTATTATTATTATTATTATTATTATTATTATTATTATTATTATGATTATTATTATTATGATCATTATTATATACTCAATGAAGATATCACTCATCATCATTCTCTGATTACCCTAAATTAGGGTATTTTATCCACTGTGCATGGATATAATTATAACTGTGTTTTCAGTTCTTTCCGTGGATATATTTATAACTGTTTGTGTTTTCAGTTCTTTTAAATTTTACAGATGACTGTATACCTGTACTATAATATCATGGCTAGTTGCATAATGAAAAAATTTAGTTTTCTAGTCTTGCTCTTGTTAATTGTTTCTTACGTTTGGCAGATAGAAGTTCATTCTCCGCTTCTAATACCGGATTATACCGCTTACGTCAAGTGCTCACTGCCACCTCACGCATCCCATACCTGTTGGTCACCGTATAATAGAGTGAGTAGAATGTGTGTTATATTTTTATATAAAGTGAGCAGAATGTGTTTTTTTTTTTTACAGTAATTCAGGCGTTGCAAAAGGAAAAAAAAATTACTTTTCTAGTCTTGCTTTTGTTAATTGTTTCTTACGTTTGGCAGATAGGGGTTCCTTCTCTTCTTATACTGCTGACGTCACGTGCTCACTGCTACTATGCTTGTCCCATGCCTGTTGCTCACCGTATAATAGTCGAATGTGTCTTTTTATTTTTTTTTACAGTAATTCAGGCATTGCATATTTTTTTTTTTTAGGTTTTTAGTCTTGCTAACATGTTTTATATTTAGGATTAGCATAATTAATTTTTTTTTTTCGTTTTTTAGTCTTGCTTTGGTTATTTATAAATTTTATTTATCTTTGTTTACATTTGCAGATAGAGGTTCGTTCTCCTGCATCCTCCTCCTCTTCTACCGCTTAAGTTACGTGCTCACTGCCACCATGTACGTCCCAGTGTACTGTATGACTGTTGCCCACTGCATAATATAGTACAGTACGTTAATTTCTTGCTGTACAGTAAATCTGAATATCTTTTGCATACTCTTGAAAATATATACAGGGCTTTCTGCTTTGTTATGTAGTTATAAAATGTTTTTACTTATCTTATATATTTGGCATAGTGTGTCTATGTAAGGTTTGGTTACGTATCTATGCCCTTTATCATTGTTTCCTATGGAAAATTAATTGTTTTTTCACGCGATTTTCCATTTACCCGACACTTCTGAGAACCTATCTTCGCGTTATTCTGAGAACAAGGTATATTTTGGGTGCCCCACTCAGATAGCCTCTGCAAATTGGAGTTGAAAGTAGAAGAAAGGGTGGTACAAGACTGATTACGAGTAGCAGATAAAGGTTGTGAAGAAAAAGCAGTGGATATGTAGAATTGTCGGCAAAGGCATAAAGAAGAGAGGAAGATGGGGATTGAAGATGATCATTGATGAAAAGAAGAAACAGAGTAGGTGAAAAAACAGAACCCTGTGGAACACCACCAGTAACAGGGAATGGGCTAGATGTTGCACAGATAACAACCACAGATAAAAAATGGTCAGAAAGGAAACTGAAAATCAGAGAACAGAGAGAAGGGGTACAGCCATAGCAGGGAGTTTGGCCAACAGAGCTTTGTGCCAGACTGTCAAAAGCCTTAGAGATATCAATGGCAATGACAAAGGATTCCCCGAAGTTCCTCATAGATGACCATACATGAGTAAGATAGAACAGGAAGTCGCCAGTGGATCTTGCCTTGCGAAAGCCGGACTTGTGATCGGAGATAAGCGAGTTAGTTTCAAGGCGTTCCAAAACGTGATCATTGAGCAAAGTTTTGAAAACTTTAGCTATAGAGGAGGTAGGGCAATAGGTCGGTAGTTTGAAGGAATAGATCAGTCACCCTTCTTAGAAACAGGTTGCACAAGAGCATGCCTCCAAGATGAAGGATAGGTATTGGTTGATAGAATGAGACGAAAAAGACAGCAAAGCAAGGGAGCGAGTTCATATGCAAACCCTTAAGGAACCTTGAAGGGACACCATCAGTAATAGATGCCTTGTTCGCCTTTAGCGAGTGAAAAACCTTATGAAGAAAGGATAAGGGATGGCATAGGGTTAGAGAGGGGTAAAGATTAAGGGAGATGTGCACTGGAATCATTTACGCAAGAGTTGGCAGAAAAATAAGAGCCAAAAAGAGTGGCTTTATCAGTGGGAGAGTAAGCTATAGAACCATCAGCATGAATGAGATGGGGAAAGCTTGAGTTACAGAAGTTTTTGGAGAGGTTATTGGCTAAGGACCAAAAATATTTGTCAGTAGGAGAGGAGTTAAGGTAATCAACTTTCCTTTTTATAAAGGATGCTTTAGACCTTCGAATCTGAGCAGTACAGCGATTCCTAGCTACAATAAAAGCAGAGCGAGTTATATCAGAAGGAGAGGCTTGGTAGGACCTGTATGCCCGATCCTTGGCCTGAATAGCCATGGAGCAGGCACAATCAAACCATGGATTAAGGGGAGAAAAAGTTTTCATAGAGGGGTGTACGCCTCCATTCACGAGGTTATAATCTCGGCAATATTTAGGGCTACCTGATCAGGTATGTGCACTAGGTCTTGCATTTACGTACTGTCCCGTGTGTGGGATGATAGACAATATTATAGTGAATCATGGTGTCTGAGGAGCTCATGAATTTCTGGTGTGAAATTGGGGCTGTGTCTTATATATGATACCTGTATAGATGCATTTTTTGTCTGCTATGAATTATGATAAAAGAGTGTACAGCAACATTTATGCTTCAAAGTGTTATTTTGCAACATTAGTGAAAGTGTCCCAGTTGACTCTTATGTACTTGGCTTATGTGTCTGCAGTAATATGAGATAATTCATTTTTTTAAGAGGTCAAGATGATGGGCAAGGTGGCTGGAACCCGGGCTATTGGCCACCTTCCATAATGTCATGGGAGCGAGGTTCGAGGAACAAAAGGTGATGTCTGGAGATGATGGCAGGAAGCGTAGTGTTTATGTGTGTCTTTGTGTGAGTGTGTGTGTGTACGCATGTGCATGTGTGCATGCACGCATGCATGTGTGAGTTTGGTTGCATGTTATTTAGGATGATAAGCTTATTACTGAAGTTACCACTCAGGATTATGTTTATGGTATTGGTGATGTGTTGCAATAGTGGGCTGTAGTTGTAAGGTGCTTTGGAAATATATGTATTTGAGATTATGTCTGATGTGGGGCCAGTAGGTATTTTGATTGACTGTATTTACGTGGTAGAGTAATGGGGGGTGCAAGTACTTTGTATGTGCAATGGTGTCAATGAAGTAAAGAGATTTGTGTACCTGGGTGATGAGCCAATCGCCACTGCCGCCAATCTAGTCCTGTCTAATGGTGGTGAAGCTATGAAATGTGAAAGCTTTCTGTGCTCTGTGGGCTTTGTTTCTTGAAGAGGGTACTGTGTATGTTCTGTTGTCTGTGTGTGAGTTCTTGTCTTTTAGCATTTATGACAGCTATATAAAACAGCAGAATGTTGATGTTGCATGTGCAGTGGTGTTATTAGGTGCTGCTGTAGGAAGGTTAGGAGGGGATACGGATAGGGATGTAGAAGGAAAAGAGGAAAGTAGGATAAGGTCGTAATGATGGTTGGGGTAGTGGAGGATGATGATGGAGTGTGAAGGATGGGTGGGATTGGGGATACGGGATGTGGAAGAAGAATGGGAGTACTTTAAAGGAAAGTGTAGAGAGCACACGTGCTTGTGTAGTGTTTCATGTAAGCAGGATACACAGATGAAATGGGTCTAGTTTCTGTTTGAGTTGCTGAAAACTGAACCTTTGGTGTGTTAGTTTGATGTGAAAGGAGTGTAGCATGTTCGATATATGTAATTGTAGTTGGGTATGATAGTGCTCTTGATCTCTCTGTCTACAAGTAGTCTCTGAGAAATGATTGCCAGAGTATCATTTCTAGGTGTAGAAAAAAGTTGCATTGTTTTGGTGTGGTGAGAGGTGAGGCAACTGATAGTGACCAAAGCCTCTCACAGGAAGTTATGCTTACTGAGTGGCAGGGCTTGGTTGTAGCAGTCAGGCATCCATTGCCTCTCCTCTTTCTTATTAGCAGCTCCCTGATATATTGTGATATAATATAGGTGCAGCATGTTACAGAAGTGTTTCAAATTACTAATATTTCTTCTTCTTCTTCGTCTACATCTTTTCCCACTTTTATGTGGGGTCCATGTTTCTGGCAAGTTTTCTCCATTTATTTCTGTCCCATAACTCATCACCCAACAAACCTTTAGACCTCAGGTTGTCATTGATGCAATCCATCCACCTACGCTTTGGTCTCCCCTCCCTCTCCTACCCTGTATATCCATTTCCATCACCCTCCTCCCAACATACTGTTCATCCCTCCTAACGACATGACCATACCATCTTAGTCTACTTTCTTGTATCTTATCTGATATTTCTCAAACTTTTGAGGTATCTCTGATTACCTCGTTTCTGATCTTATCTCTTCTTGTCACCCCACACATCCATCTCAACATCCTCATCTCTGCCACATCCAGTTTTTTCTCTTGTGTCTTCTTTATTGCCCATGTCTCTGCTCCATACAACATCGCAGGTCTCACAACTGTCTTATGCACTTTACCCCTCAACTTAATCCCCATTCTCCTGTCGCACTGCATCCCAGACAGTACCCTATATCAGATATAATATTCTAAACTAAATATTCCCTAATACAATGAGCAATACAGATGCAAAGAATTCAGTTTTATCTATGAAATCACCATCCAAATATCACAAGGAAAGAATGATGTAGATATGGGAACACTGTAGGCATAAGTAAAGAAAGACGCTAATATTTCATATTAGGTACTGCGTGGATATTTGCAGCTCATGGACAGGTCGGTGAATATGAATGCGAGAACGAAAGTAATTGCTCATATTCTCTAAGTTGCATACAAACGAAAAATACAGAACTACCTGAAAGTGCAAGAATCCTAAGAGATTGCATCTATACCAGAGTAGTGTCAATGTATTATTTGAATTACAATAAACAGCCATTATAAATACTAAAGGAATACAGCAATGATATCCGCAGCAATATAGATATAGAAATGTCGAAACTTCCAATTACAGACGCTCCCAATTTATGAACAATTTACATTCTGAACTGAATGGAAGTTCCTATCGTATATTGTTCGTAAGTTGATATTTTGTATGTACAGCACTGCATACATGTTGGTGTAGCTTCAGAAACGACTATAATTATTACAAAAGGTTCCAGGGCGCATTGTTATAGATATCCCCATTGAAGATAGTGATAAAGAGATTCTTCTCACAAAGAGTGAATACTTCTCTTCTCTAGAAATGTCTTCAACAATGAAGTACCTTTTGCCTTGGAATACAACTTGAAGACATTTTCCAGAAAAGTCTTCTGCAAAGATTGTTGGTGTGCCTCTCTGAAGCTTCATCAACATATGAAATATCCAGATTTTTTTTCTACCATCTAATTTTTATCAAGCCTTGCAAAACCACCAAGACACACCAAGTACAGAACATTCTTTGGTAAAGACACTTTTCTGGAAAAAGATATTTGGACCTCT
>JAXCGZ010017558.1:0-27500 GCA_037179515.1 Halocaridina rubra | reverse complement strand
AAAAGATCCTTCAGCTGTAGGTTGGCCAAGGCACCAGCCCCCCCGTTGAAAGACTACGACTGAAGGTATTAGGATTCAGCTAGGACTGGTCCAGACAGTTCCAGGTTGAGTCTTCCTGCAGGACGGTTCTTTTCTTGCTACTATTTATGGAAGATCCACAGCTAATGGCCCCCAGGAATCAGCATAGAGGGGTGCGAAGAATCTCTGGGGTTCACGTTGACTCCACTATTGGCTTGAGGGCAGACACGCTTGGTGGTAGTAATGATTCTGCCCTTAACCTTGCACCTCCTGATAGATCTGCTTCTTTCACTCTTCCCTATTCTAACATTCATGGGCTGAACTCTAATCTTTCGTCGGTGGAACAGCACTTGGGTACTTTCCTCCCTAACCTCCTCCTCCTATCTGAAACCCAGCTGTCTATACGTGCTTCCACTGACCCATTTCAAATCTCTCACTATAATCTGTATACTCGTTTTCGTTCCAAAGGTGGGGGTCTGTGCCTACTGCAACACTAACACTCCTATTGCAAGGCTCATGGACCTTGAATTTCCTGAATTGATGTTCTCTAGCTTAAAATCTATCTTTCCACTACCACTATTGTCCTTTGCTTCTGCTACTGTTCTCCAAACTTCACCGAGTTTGTGTCTTTCTTTGAATATCTGTTCTCGTGCCATGAGTCCTTGCTATCTTCTCACCCACATGACGAAGTTCTCTACATTGGAGACTTCAATGTACACCACAGTAAGTGGCTTCATTCTTCTCACACTAATGTGGGAGGAAGTGAGGCCCTTGCTTTCTTTATTACTCATGATCTGGAGCACTTTATCAACATCCTACTCGTGTTCCTGATCATCACGCACATGCAGCAAATACTCTTGACCTATTTCTTACTTCTAACCCTTCAAACTACTCTTCTTTTGTGCTTTCCCATCTTGGCAAATCTGACCACTCTCTGATCTCAATCTCTTCCATTTTTGCTCCCCCCCACTAATCCCTCCTACTCAGTGCCGCCTTTGGCACTTTGAGCATACCCATCAAGAAAATTTGCGTAACTTCCTCTTTGACTTCCCGTGGGATGACTACTGCTTTCGGTCCTGCAACCCTGATCAGGTAGCTCTAAAAGTTGCCAAGATCATGACCTCGGGAAAGGAGGCGTACACCCCCTCTTCTACAAAAACTTTCTCTCCCTCTAAACCTTGGTTTGACCGTGCCTGCTCCATGGCTATCCAGGCCAGGAATCGGGCACACAGATCTTACCAAGCCTCTCCTTCCGATTTAACTCGCTCTGCTTTTACTCTGGCTAGGAATCGCTGTACTGCTCAGATTCGAAGGTCTAAGGCTTCCTTTATAAGAAGGAAAGTTGATGACCTTAACTCCTCTCCCACTGAAAAAATGCTTCTGGTCCTTAGCCAAAAACCTCTCCAAAACTTCTGTAACTCAAGCTTTCCCAGTCTCATTCGTTCTGATGGTTCTGTAGCTGGCTCTCCCACTGACAAAGCCACTGTCTTCAGCTCTCATTTTTCTGCCAACTATTCTATGAACGATTCCAGAGCACCTGTTCCTCAATCTTTACCCCTCTCTAACCCTATTCCCTCCCTTATCCCTTCTTCATGCACAGTTCATAATGTTCTTTCACTCGCTAAAGACGAACAAGGCATCTGGTCCCAATGGTATCCCTGCAAGGTTTCTTAAGTAGTTTGCAGATGAACTGGCTGCCGTGCTTTGCCGTCTTTTTCGTCTCATTTTGTCAACCAGTATCTATCCTTCATCTTGGAAGCATGCTCTAGTTCAACCTGTTCCTAAGAAGGGTGAAAGCTCTATTCCTTCAACCTACCGACCTATTGCCCTAACCTCCTCTATTGTTAAAGTTTTCAAAACTTTGCTCGATGATCACTTCCTGACACACCTTGAATCTAACTCACTTATCTCCGATCACCAGTACGGCTTCCGCAAGGCAAGATCCCCTGGTGACCTCCTGTTCTATCTTACTCATGTATGGTCATCTTCTCTGAGGAACTATGGGGAATCCTTTGTCGTCACCCTTGATATCTCGAAGGCTTTTGACAGAGTCTGGCACAAGGCTCTGTTGGCCAAACTCCCTGCCTATGGCTTTACCCCTTCTTTCTGTTCTCTGATTTCCAGTGTTCTTTCTGACCATTTTATATCTGTAGTTGTTATTGGTGCGACATCTAGCCCTTTCTCTGTTACCAGTAGTGTTCCACAGGGCTCTGTTCTTTCACCTACTCTGTTCCTTCTCTTCATCAACAATCTTCTACAATCCCCATCTTCCTCTCTTCTTCATGTCTTTGCTGATGATTCTACCCTTCACTTTTCCTCTGCCTTTTCTTCACAACATTTATCTGCTACTCGTAATCAGTCTCGTATCTCTCTTTCTTCTAATCTCATTTCCGATTTGCAGAGGGTATCTGAGTGGGGCACTCAAAATTTAATTAAATTCAGTGCCTCCATGACACAGTTTCTGGATATCTCTTTATCTTCTTCTCCTCACGATAACCCTATTGTCTTCGAAACTAACAAAATTTATCCTTTTAATTCTATCAACATATTAGGAATCCATATAGCCTCTAACTTGTCTTAGAGGAATCACATATTCCAAATTTCTAAATTTTCATCCAAAAAATTGGGGGTTTTGTTTCGTTCTGTCATACTTTTCCTTTGTACAGCTACTTAAAATTTATAAAGGTCTTATCTGTCCCTGCTTAGAATAATGCTCACACATCTGGGGTACTTCTTCTTATACTTACCTCCTTGATGAGGTTGAATCTAAGGCAGTCAGACTCATTAATGATCCTCTCTTACTTCTAATCTGTATTCTCTCTCTCTTTGACGTAAGGTATCTTCCCTTTCTCTTTTCTATCGCTACTACTTCCATCGCTGCTCTGATGAGTTGGCGAATTGCATCCCTCCCTCACTGCCGAGGCCGCATAACACTCGCCAAGCGGCCTCATATCACAGGTACTGTGTGAAGATTTGTAGCTCGGAGATTGGTCAGTGCAGCGATTGTTTCTTCCCATCCACCTCCAGACTATGGAACTCTCTTTCTCCTTCTGTCTTTCCTAATTCTCATGACCTATCATCCTTCAAAAAGCGGGTCTATCGTCATCTCAAGGCCTAGTCCTCCATATCTCTGGGTCCTTTGTACTTTGACTGTTTTTTCTGTTAGTCTTTTCCCTTTGTGTGATATTACCTCATCTCTGCCTTGTCCTTGACCTTTTTCTTTTCCTTCGTCTTGGAGTTTTCTTGTGCCCGGGCCTTTATTGATTAGGGCAGTTTTTTGCCAGTCCAGGTGTCACACTCATAAAAAAAAAAAAAAAAAAAAAAAAACAGGCGGCTAGTGCTACAGGCCAACCTACTACATCTCCCATCCTGGTCTTAAAGGTTCTCTTGAGAGATTCAGAGAGAAGTTTGTGCTCTTTTTTAATGCATACTAGATACCTTCTATATAATTCCTAGGAAAATAACTAACCAGAAGAGTTCCTAAGCAAAAAACAATCAAATCTTTTATATCCTCCACACTCCTGAGGGTTCAACTCTCCCACTAATGGCTTCATATGCTTCATATCTTCAGGAAGATGGCCACCTCTTTCAAATAGCACTATATAAATTTTCATCCACATTACGCAACTTATATCTGATTTTTAAAGACGCTACCTTCCTACACTTCCTTCTCAATCTAACTGTATGGTTCTAATAAGCACTCAAGAACTGATGTTTTATATAAAGCATAGAAGTCATATTTACCAACTTTAGAAATGACTATCTCTGACAGACTCCTATTCATTGCTTGTCACGGTGGAGAGCAAACTACTAATTCAAATTAATTGATATAAAACATCACTGCATACAGCTAAAAACATTATGGATGGCTACACTACTTACAACTACATACATCAACATTACATACTTTCGATGTGAGCTCTGTGAGAAAGCATAGGATCGGCAGTGGCCTTCCTTATGGACTCAGGGTTGCTTAGCCAGGCAGCCTAGGGACCATTAATAATAACAACAACTACTAGCAAGATATGTGATACTTAAATTTTCCAGTTTGCTTCAAATATCATTTACATGCTTTACTGTGTGAAAGGTGCACATATAAAACAACGAAGCTTTCTTACCTTTCCATTCATATTCCAAGTAGCAATGAAAATAGTGACGGTTCTGTTTGGTAAGTAATGATCCAGCTCCTTACTACCAAGAATACTATCATTTCCTAGGCCTCCAAACAAATAATTTCTAAAGGGGAAAAAACAAGCAAAACAGTTATATCATGTATATTCTTTAGGTGACTTATGTAGCATGGTGACAGTATAATCTTGCAGAGTCCAACAGGGTGTATAAGGATATATATAAGAGGGTCAGTATAATTTTTGCAAAAATGGAATGTAACTCATACCTTCAGCAGCCCTTAGGTAAATATAATAACACAGATATAATGTAACAAGTCCCATGATATAGAATATCATAAAATTACAAAGTTCAGCAGCACTACACACCTTTTTTTGGCATCAGCAGGTGAGAGACAAGGTAAGCCAGGCAGTATATGTAAACTACTTAAGTCATCTAAAGATGCAGAACGACAAGTTTGAAGTGAAGAATCTTGTAGTTTACAGTCCTGTGGACAAGACCACGGAGAAACTTTCATTAAGTTTGCTAAGTCTTCGGGTAATTAGAGCTGTGCACACAATCATAGTCATTCTTTGATTAGAGGCAAATGAAATGTTCTCCAATAACAAAGAATATGAAGAGCCATTCATCATAAGAAAAATCATTGGTAAGTAGAAAAGAAGTATATGATACTGACTGCTTAATGAAAATTTCTTGATCCACATAAAGTATCTCTCAACTAGGTAAAGGAAATAAAAGAGACCATTAAGAAATAAAAAGTTTCTTAGTTTTATCTGCCAACTTCAAATATACAATATAATACCAAGATAACTTACAAGATTTTTACATTCTTCTTCATATGATGAATTTGCTTGATACTCTGATGAGGATGAGTTTTTACTATCATACCAAGACCCAGGTTGACCAAAGTCACTCTTAATCTGAAAGTATGTACATTAATTTTGAATACATAAGAAAAGAGAATTATTTTTATCCAACACTTATCAACTGTCTGAGCTATGAACAGAGAATAATGTGAATACAACAGAAAAGTTTATAATTTAATAAACAATGAAATGTAGATTTTCACAATATTGCTTCTAATATATGTATCAGATTGATAGACAAATTAACCATAAGTATGCATGAAAGATTCATAAAACAGGATAAACAATTTGTTAGTCTGCATCCCAGAAATTAAAGTAGGAGGTGCATGCAGCTGTTTTCCATGCTCAGCCTCCATTAACCTACAATTTCTTCTTCCTTTCCTGACATAGTGTGGGTTCAATCCGTAGTCTATTGCAGATTATTCTCTCTTCATTTCTTACTCTGTATTTTCTTCTTTTTTTCCCTGGAGTAGGGGAAAGAAAAATACCTCCTCTGCATTCCCCTGTGTGGCGTGGCAGTCATTTAAAAATGGGGCAAAGCGAGGGTACTGGGAATCCCCCACCAGTATTTTCATCCTTGGTAGCTTCAAGGCACACAAGGGGTTTCTGGTTAACAGGTGTGCACTCCCACTTGGCCAACCCTTTTAGGAGGGGAATTACAGTCACTCTATGCTTAACTAAGTATATACAGTATATAAAGTATCTAACCAAAATAAAAAATTACGCATCATCTAAATGTGGTCTAAAACAAATCTGCTATTATCATAGTATTATATCCAAATATCTTGAAGTTTTTAACAGAATGATATTGTTCCTAGAAGAATTTGTAACATGTAGGTAACTGTGGCATTTATACAGAATTTAGCCTCTCAAGTTTGAAAGCAATGCTTCTAGTGTTAGGGGTTATTACTACATTCTTCATTCAAAATAAAAAAAGAAATTTACAGTAATAAATACGATTAATAAGCTATTCACATCAAGAACGAAGCCCAAAAGAAAGCTTTCACATTCACATAGAAACAATTTATATATTTAATGTGGCAAACTGCAGCAGTTTTCACATAACTGACTAAAGAAAACCGTAGGCAATATATGTATACTATAGCCCATGTAGATGACTCTTAATTAACCTTACACATGGAAAATAAAAATATCTTTTGTAACTCCTCAAATAAAGGAAAAATTACTCCTTAGATATACAGTCTCTCTTTTTAAGGTGGCTTAAGTCACTCAATAACAAATCATACCTGGCTCAAGAAGAATGATTCCAGTTTTTTTCCCATAGTATCTACATATGTAAAGAAAGAAAAAGCTGTCCTGGATAAACACATATCTACTGGCACATAGAAAAATGAGAATCAACTAAAAAATATAATTAAAAGCACACAAGAAACTGCAATCATAGTTCAGGGAGCAAACATCACCAATCATAGAGAATCACAAACACAACAGGTATGCTAGCTTGAACCCAAAAGAAAACCCCACACACACAGCCAATATCTTGCAGACAGAACAAACCAAGAGATTGGGCAATCAAAAGGTCAAGCAAGCCCTTTCAAAAGAAAAGCAATTTATGGCATCAAATATTAGGCAGGAGGGAGCCCCTTAAAACATGAAAGTATAATCCTGCAAAAAAATCAATATATTGTACCATGAATAGCAAAGAAAACGAGTAACGGTCACCCAATTAAGCCATTTACCATCACCTTTTGCCCTAAAACAGAGAGTCAGCCAATCTCATGTCAAGAAACACCATTAGTGCAGTGAGAAAGAAACTGTCCCCAAAGGAAAGGCACATCCAATGATATAATTCACTGAAAAAAATAAAACATACACAAAACCCAGGACCAAACATATATAATGCCACCACCAGAATACTTGGAGTTCCCATTTAATGTCAGGGTTCCGTTCCTGACAGCTGACCTAAGTTGGATTTCGAAGTAAGACGGAAAACACCTAAATTCGACCCTAGGTCCCCCAAACAATGTTAAAAATAAATACTCAAAACATAGAAAAATAATGTAAGTTCTTAATCTAAGACATAAAAATATTAAAATTAAATTTAACAGTATTGCTTACCTTTACTTGTGTAATCGAAAACATTAAAAACAGTAAAATTACACTACAGTACAGTACTGTATACAGTACAATATTTCTTACCTTTACTTGTGTGGTCTGCTTGCATATTGGAAGGGGCATTGCAAGGGAGGGAGAGACAGGTTTATTGAGAGGTGGAAGCTAGAGGGGCAGGTGCTGAGGAGAATGGGGCAGGTGAGTCTGGAGAGGCAAAAGAACATACAGCAGACAATGGAGGTACTGTACTAGGGCAGGTGAGACAAAAGTAGAGGCACCTGAAGTTTGAGGGTACTAGATCTGTTGGTAGGGGTTTTATCTTCACGAGGTCGAGACGAGTCTGGAAGGATGCCCTTTTCTTCTCCTCATATATTTCCTTGTAAAACCACAGGGAATCATTGATTCCTATGTTGACCTTAGTGTACCTGACAACACTGGGATCCAGTGCCTCGAGCTTTGCCAACATTTCCTCTGCCAGGGCAAACATTTCTTCCAATTCCTTGGTTGAGAATCTCTTGGGCTCTGGGGTTGGTAGTACGTCATCCCTTTAAACCATCTGCTTCTCCAGTTGAATGAGGTCCTCGGCAGATACACTCCTCGCCATGAGACTCCAGAAACTCTTTTACATCATCAGCCTCCACCTCCAACTTGAGCTCCTTACTCAGGGCAACTACATTCATTGTGGCAGCCTCAATTGTCTCCTCAAAGCCTCAAAAGTCATTCGCAAAACAGGGGCATGCTTTCTTCCATACTCCATTCAAGTTCGTTTGCTTCACTTCCTCCCAAGCAGCAGCAATACTCTTCAAAGCCTGAAGAATATTGTACGATTTCCAAAAGTCCTTGGTAGACAAGTTCTTGTTCTTTTCAGTTGCCCTGAGAGGCATAGCAATTGTCCTTTGCAGGTAGTAGGCCTTTATAGAGGCAATGATCCCCTGATCAAGGGGTATTAGAATGAGTTATTCAAATGGAGTGGGTGACCAGGGGCATTGTCCAGGATTAGCAACACCTTAAAAGGCAGAACCTTCGAGGCACATTACCTCTCCACCTCAGGCACAAAATGGATGCTGAACAAGGCTTCAAATATTTGAAGGGTTATCCAAACCTTTTTGTTTAACATCCCAATGACTGGAAGTTGTCCCTTCCAAACGCCCGGGAGTGCCCTTGGGTTTTCTGCCAAATAAACCAACAAGGGTTTCAGCTTACAGTCTCCAATAGCATTAGCCCCCAGAAGCAAAGTCAATCTCTCCTTGCTGACTTCATGGCCTGGTGCTGTCTTCTCCTCCATGGCGATGTACATACGACTAGGCATACGCTTCCAAAATAAGCCAATCTCATCCATGTTGAATACCTGTTCGACATGGTAACCTCCCCCCTTATTATCTAAGCTAAAGCACTAAGAAGCCCTCTTGCTGCTTCCTCATTACCACTAGCAGCTTCACCTTGCACTCTCATGTTATGCAAGTTAGCACAAGCCTTAAAACAATTAGAACGGAACTCTTTTCCCATTTCTCTAATCAAGGCTTTGAACAATATTTTAGCCTTTTCCTGTATTACCATGAGGATTAATGGGATACGCCGTCAATTCTGGTCATCAAGCCAAAGCACTAGCAACCTCTCCATATCGATCAGAAGGTGGCTGCGCAGCCTAGTGATCACGGTGGATATCATAGGAGTCGAATCTTTCACGTGGTCACGAATATGATCTTTGTCTTTGATGATTGTCGCCATGGTCGTACGGGCTAATCCAAGATAACAGTTAATGTTAGTAGTATATTCTCCTTTTTCAATGCAAATTACTTATTCAATTTTAATTTCCATGGTGATGGCTTTTCTTTTCTTAATAGTTTGTCATCACAACTATCACCACTATGCTTGGGAGACATAGTAAAGTCAGTAAGGAACAAACACAAGCAAAATGAACAAGAGAGCGGACAATGCACAGTATGGTGGGTGAGAGTAAACTAAGCGGTGGTTCTTCTTCCTCTTCTAATGCCACACAACGGCTTTTTCTTACACGACACTAAACAAACTATTTTGCATAAAATCGTACTTATGGCTATGTGTTGGTATTTTTTATTTCAAATTTAATATAATCTTTCAATATAACCAAATATATAAACAAATAAATAAATATTGCCATTAACTTGATATAGCCTATACAGTGTTCCCCCGGTTATTCGCGTTTCTTGGTTCACGTTCTCACTGTATCGCGTTTTTTTTTTATAAATTATTATTCTATTTTATAGGTATATGCAAAAATATTAAAATATTAAACAAACAAAAAATTCTCAGTATTTACATATTTTTTATTGAAAAAAAAAACATATTTCATTATCTAATTGATAAAAATAATTTATTTCCCAGCCTACGAATAATAAAACAGTAAAAAATAGTAAAAAACATAAATTTAGATAGATAGATACGTTTATTGACCACCTCTTTTGAAAAGTACAGTATAATCTTTACAAAAGGAATATTTGGTCCAAATTACAATGAATAAATACAATAGATTTTGTACAATCATCAAATAATTAAATGAATATTAAATTAATATACATTGTACTAATAACTGAATGATATACGTACGTACAGTATAACTCACATTATTGCATCATGCGAAATAGTGTTCGATAGCGTACAATGTACTGGGGTTGCAGCTACGTGAGCTAGCATATATATTTATATTTCCAGTAGTTTCATGATTTTATTAATAAAAAAAACGTATTTATTAGCCTAAGAATAATAAAACAGTAAAGAATAGTAAAAAACATAAATACTAACAGTATTGCAACATGTAAAATACGATACCGCTATCAGCGTTGCAGACAAAGACTCGTTCAGTCTAACTCACGTGTGCGCCATTCACGTTGTGCTTATTAAACGTTTTGCTTGTCTTCGATAGCGTACAATGTATTGGGGTCGCAGCTACGTGAGCTAGCATATATATTTATATTTCCAGTAGTTTCATGATTATATTGATAAAAAAAACGTATTTCTTAGCCTAAAAATAATAAAAGAGTAAAAAATAGTAAAAAAACATAAATACTAACAGCATTGCATCATGTAAAATACGATACCGCTATCAGTGTTTCAGACAAAGGCTTCCACCATCTTCCATTGTCTCGCCTCACTTGTGTGCACCATTCACATTGTGCTTATTATTATTAATATGTTTTGCTTGTGATTTTTTTACTCACATATTTTAACCTTTGCAATGGCTCCCAAGCATCCTTCATCTTCTAAGGCTTCTTGTAGTAAGCCTAAGCGGCAAAGGAAAATGTTAACCATTGTAGATAAAATGAAACTCTTAGATATGTTGAAAGAAGGAAAAAGGTTTGTGGATGTCGGCCGCTATTTTACGTAAACATAAAAATTATTGTAAAATACTGTGCCTATGTATGTCAAGTCATCATCACCTCATTCACGGTAAGTTTTCCTATCACTTTCATAAAAAATTACGTTGCTGGCTGTTATTTATAATGTAAAGGGTGTTTTTTTAACAGTACAGGGAGGGTTTATACAGTGTAAGCGTAAATATGTATTAAAATATCTATGTACATATAGGCTGATCCTACTCCGCGGATTTTCTGGTTCACGCCGGGTCCCGGAACCGAACTACCGCAGTATGGGGGGGAACACTGTACATACAAATACAGCTGTGTATTTGTACACTGTCCTCGCAAACTGTTCAGTGCACGCGATTTACATTTACCGCACCAGTCATGTAGGTCAAAAAAGTAATTTATAAATAATTCATTATTTATTGGCCTTCAACATAATGGCGAAATTACGTAACTTGGAACGACATTCTACGGGGACTCCCTGTATTTAGGAACCCCAAAGAACAGCGCTTGACCAAAATGCAGTGAGAAGGAACATAATGACACGAGAAAGAAATTCATTAGTACAAAAACTAATAGCTAACAATGCATACCACAAGAGAGAAAAGGGTACAAATGCCCCATTAAAGGCAATTCTCACTCCGAGAACACACGAGCGGACATAAAAAAAAAAAATCAAAAGGAGCTTATCTAAAAAGATAATAAATCTGACAAATTAAAAAGGTGTAATACAATGCAAGGAACTCATTTTCAACACAAAAATCATAAGCCCACATTGAGGAATATAAAAAGTCATAGGAAAAAACCTTTATCCATTACTCTGGAATTTTACAGTTCAGAATTATAATCACCATTACCACGAAAAAGGGAAAGATGAAATGGTGAAGCTCCTTTAAACAATGCAAACGCCATCCTATAGCAAATAGAGAAAAGCAATGAAAAGCAAAGAGGGTGCACCAGGTTTAAGACATGTTAAATATAAATAGGGATAGGAGGAAATGGAAACCACTACAGAAGCCAGCTAGTAACTTTGACAACCAAAATTTGCAAAACAAACCTTTCTGACTCAAACTGAGGGGTGAGAAAGATGGTTGGTACTACACTGTCTACTGATGACAAGAAAGGCCAAAACGGTGAAGGATGACATCCTTAATGGGTGAGAAGTAACAAATCCGGTACTACACTAAAGTACATCTCTCCCTGTTCCATACAGGATAAAGACCACAGTGAGTACCGAGCCAAAACATAAGTAACCTCAAGCAGCTAATACTTTTAAACATACATACATATACACATGCTTCATTCCCCCTTGTAAGGGGGGTGGCCGAGCCAAGAAATGCGCATTCATCTCAATCAACACATACCTCAACCAATCCTCTCACCTCCTTGGGGATAAAGTGTTATGTTCTAAACATAAAACTATGAATCTGAGATATACCAGCAGAGTTAATCATCAATTTACGACTATTTGAGTTTAGGACAGGGAAGTGTACTGTATGTCATGCTACAACTGCGCTGCATCTGGATGTGTGCATGCTGTCCAGTTGGACATACAACAGTTTTTCACTGCCAGCAGCACTAGCATTCAGATAAGATGAATTTTTTATCACCTCATGCTATTGTAAGTGGTTGGAGTATATTCAGTTCTTCTTCAAAACCCCCTCTGGCTACCCAAAGTGCTGCCCTGTATAATGACATTTACAATCCACAGCCAAGCATGATCACTCGAGAAAATGTTTTACAAATGTGTGATTTTTGTACCTGAAATTTAGTTGTTTTATTTTTTGTATGCTATGCAAGTATTAAGCAAATTGGAGCATGTAGTGTTTGACTTAAACTTATCAACAAAAACATGCAAAGAAATTGTGAAAATTAGAAGAAGAAAAAAATAGTCTAAACAATATTAAAAAGTTGCAAGATTATATGACTAAGCAACAGAAAAAGAGCTAAAATAAAAAAAAAACAATCATTTCTAAATATAAGTTATAAAATATGCAAAATAAATAAGTATTTTAAATAAAATACATCAAGCATGTCTAAAGAAAAAGAAATAAGGTGCAAAATAATCTAAATAAAAAATATACAGTGGAAACTTATAATATTCAATCATGTCTAAAGAAGGATAAAGAAGTTCCAAAATAAGCTAAGAAATAATGAATAAGAAACGAACAATTAAGACGACACTCTCACTACTCGCAAATAAAAATTCTCTGGGTACCCAAAGCACTGATTCTGGTAAACGACATCAATGACTCACAGCAAAGCATGACTAGTCAATAAATGTAAAGAGTGCAAAAAATTTTTCTTTTTGTATTACAATAAAAACGTTCAAAGAAAATTTTGAAAGTGCTTATGAGAATAATTAACTAAGAAACTGATGTGACAAAAGTTAATAAAAGATCAAACAATATGACTTAAAGCTGATATGCTACACAGCATACAATCATCCCTCGATTTAACAGAGAAAAGGGGAGGAACATCGGCCCAATACTGCCTATTGTCTGTCGTTGCCGAAATGGCGTCTGAAATGGTTAATATCATCAATTACATTTCGAAAAATAGGGAGCAAACACTTTTAATCAAGCCCTACATCAAGAACAACATCCAATGGACCAATAGAAAATACCTGTACAGTGTAAATATAATAAATTCAGTATTCTTAGTTTTGTGAGCGTGTGACACTTCAAAAACATATATCTTCTTGGCTAATACTCTCAAATTAGATAAGATGATTTCCAGTTCATTCTTCACTGCCACTCATAAACCATTAAAAACTCTTCTAGTAGCTAATGTTCATCTAGCTAATATCATATTTTCATCTCTATTTGTGATGGGCTGAGTATTTCAGGGAACTGTTAAATGTGGAGCATAATGGAGAGGCAGTGATCCTGAATGTGGGAGATGCTGGGAAATTGCCTGTGATAAGTGAGAAGAATGACTGGGTAATTATTACAAAGGAAGTTCAAGTGGTATTAAATGCAACACAAAGCAGGTAAAGTACCAAGTATATAGGGCTGTCACATGGAAGAGCGTGCACATCATATGGGGAAGCTATACTGGAATAGATGGTGATCTTATATGGGAGGGTCCTGATTAAAGTTTAATTGCATGTGTAGTCCCAGTCTAAACGGGGAAGAGATAAGTACAAATGTGGTAATTTTAAAGGAATTAGTTTGTTGGTTAGTAAGGCATAAGGGATACTGTTAAGTGAGAGAATTAGGAGAGGTGAGAGAGTGATCCATAAGAGGGTGAGGTTGTGTGGATCAAATGTTTGTAGTAAGAGACGTGTGTGAAAAGTACATGGAAAGGTAAGGTAATATTTGGTGCTTCCATATATTTGGAGAAAGTGTATGAAACGATAGAAAATCATTGTGGCGCTTGTTGGAATTGTATGGATTACAAGGGAGTTTGTTGAAAGTGGTCAAAGATATAATCATAAGTAGTAGATTGTATGTTGGAAATGGTAAAAGTGCTTGGTCTGAGGTTTTTTTAACCTCTAAATATGACTTGACTAACAATGGCGTACAGTCTCTATTCCGTTAAGTAACTGATGCTTCCTCATGTTAACAGACATTAAAGGAATGAAGTATGACTACATACACAAAATGGCCACACTCCCCCTTGTAAGAGGGGTGGCTAAGTCAAAGCACACATATTCACCATACGCCAAACATACCTCGAACATTCCTCTCACCTCCTTGGAGATAAAGGATAGCCACAATACCCCCCACAACACTGTTTAGATTACCCACAAGATAAGTGGGCAAGAATCTTCTGTTGTGAGACTCAACTTTCACAGCAGGTTTACATACACTGCTTCATCACAAGACAACCCCCCACACACACACCTGTCCCAGTTTACAGAGCTTGCTGATGTGAAAAACCCTTTTGGCCATCATCACCTATATACAATCTTTCCCCACTCAGTCCTATCTCTAACACTTACTCTTCCCTGTTCCAAACCACTTCACGACTCTACCTTCTAACTATAGTTTCTTGTGTTTACAGGTATCATTTTACCAGCGTTATATATGTATCCTCAACTTAAGATATGCTTGATACATTTTATAAACACCTTACCGTATGAAATAGATTAGGCGTATACTGTATACACATTTTTCATTAAGCTTTCCTCCCTCCTAAAACTTACTTTGCAGTAATATGCTCATACCTATCAGTATTGAGATACATAAGTTGTCTTCTGGAATTTTCTCCACCTTTTCTTATCATTTTCTCTCTTTTCTTTCTTTTAAAATGCTTAATGGTTAAACAATAATTTCAAGGCCTCTGAGGAAAGTAGGTCACCCAAATGTTACCTGGGGATAACTCATAAATTTCATGTCTCCAATTTAGCTGATTATAAAGGAGAGGCCTCAAATTATGGCTTGTGAAGTTTGCACTCACACCTATCAAGGTGAAGGAAATGAAATACAAAGAGTAACCTAGTCCAAGGTTACACGGATTCCTATATCCTACGATCACAGACTTTTCAAAATCTCTTTTGAATACTCTTCACTGATCGGGTTAATGATCTTCCACATGTTTACCTCATTTATCAGGCTGGATGAATTATTTCACCCAACAACAACGATAAAATTTTGCCAATACCACATTAGAGACCTCTAATAAATATGAAGTTTGCAATCACATCTTACTGGGTGAAAGATATACAAGAATAACCAATTCCTAGATTCCACATTCTTAAATCCTTGAACCACAGACTCGTCACTAGGCTGCAATGTACTGAAAAAAAATTTTTAATTGTACAGTAGAAAATGCTACATTCAATCACGTCCTTATAAAATGCACATGCAAAGTCTGAGAGGTAACTGCATAAAGCTTACCTCCATATAAATAGCTTTAATTTACTAGAATCAGTATATAGACATGGCTTTATATTGCTACTTTAGTTAATAAAAAAAAAAGTCTTTAAGAACAATGTACACCCTACGACATTTTTCCTGAGTTTTTCGGGGTATGACAGGTGCTAAGTTACCACTTGACAATTCACATTACTGTTATCCCTTGACAACATATCACTCCTACTGCAACGTGTCCAAACTTTAAATTTCAATCAAAATATATATCATTTATTAAGGTAATATTTCAAATATCGAGGAAAAAAATTTAAGAAAATGTATATAACCTAAAAAGAAATTATAAGCCTTACTATTATCTTAAATGATAAGTAATATAGCATGTTGATGAGTATAAAGACAATCACTGTGCAAGGTCATTTCTTGACCACTTCTACTGCAGAAAGAGTGACTGAACTCAATCATGAATACAATCATGGAGATTACGAATCCTAATGAAAAATCTGGAAAGCCTTGCTGTGTAGGAAATTGTGGGCCAAACAACAAACCAAATAACTTAGATTCCTTCTCAAGAGATAAACAGATTTTTTCCATTCCGAGAAAATATCAGCATATGTTCCGGAGGAGAGAGAACACAACCAGTGATATATAATATACAGGCAATTATGGCAGGCCCTAAACTTCAAAAGAATGGTTATCTTATTATAATCTTAAGGTATTAGGCAGCATTAGCTCATGTTATAAATACTAGAGCATAATGCAAGGAAGTCAAGAAAATTTCCAAAGATGGTTGACACAAAAATCAAATATGATTTTCTTAGTAGTGTCTTGAACAGTCATAAAAAAACCAGGGACACAATATAATAAAAGATAGGTGGTCATTGTCGTATGATGAAAAACAAGAGACATAATGATATTTCAGTCATATGCTTATCTACCATTCTGATATACACAACCAAAGTTCTCAAGAGGTATAATTAGCAAAGAGGAGTGCTGGACTTATTCAGCAAATATGCCTTATTTACATTAATAGCTACTTTTGCCCTATCGAGGGAAAAACTGCAAAAAGAAATATAGACACAGCTAAGTTGTGTTTAGGTTAAAAAAAAAGTACTGTACAATACACACATATGCAGTACTGTACAGTGCTTAGGCTAAAGACACTAACTACTACATAAAACATAAAGTATGCAGTAGTAATGAATTTTAGTACAGTAATAAAAAGTAATAATACAAGGGGTTCTCGTATAATGTCAGGGTTCCGTTCGTGACAGCCGACTTAAAGCAGATTTCGACGAAAGTCGGAATTCACATAAATTCGAACCTAGGTTCCCCAACCTATGTTAAAATTAATTATATGAAACATTAAAAATCTCTCTGTTCGTAATCTATGATAAAAAAAATACCAAAACTAATTTTCTAGTACTGCTTACCTTTAAAATTAACATTAAGCTACAGAAATAAAATTTTCTCATTATAAGACACAGATATTGGAAAGGCATGTGCTGAGGAGACTGGGGGAGGTGAGTCTGGAGAGGCAAAGAGCAGACAGTACAGCAAATAATATATTGAAAAAAATACTGTACTGTAAATTCTCATTGTAAGATACTGTATAATAAAACTACACTTATAAACAAAAAATTATACAAAACTGTGCTTACTTTTACTCATGTGGTTTGATGATCGTGGCCATGGTCGTAAGGGCTAATCTGAGATTTCGGCCAGTGGTCATAGAAGATTCTCCCTTTTCAGCACGGTTTACCAATTCAATTTTATTTTCCATGGTGATGGCTTTTCTTTTCTTAGTGGCAGTGCCATCAGAACTATCACTAACACGCTTGGGAGGCATAGTAAAGTCAGTAACGAGCGAACACAAGGAGAGAGCAGAGGAAAGCATTAGACACAATATGGCAGGTGGGAATGAGCTGAGAGTTGTTTTTCTCCATCTCCTAATGCCACATGATGCCTATTTCTTACACTACGCTCAACAAACTATTCTGAATAAAATCGTATTTACAGCTATGTATTTGGTATTTTTCTGTTTAAATTCAATATAATTTTTTTATATAACCAATTGTATATAAAAAAATAAAAAAATAAAGACATTAACTTGATAAATAAGAATACAGAACAGCTGCGTTTGCTACCTTTGTATTCATGTGTACACCTTGTTCGCTTTTTCCACGTATTTATAATTCACAAATTTGGAATAACGCCCCTAAAAAAAAAAATAGTAAAAACATAAGAAATTCGCAAATAACGCCTATGAAAAAAATTCGAAATTTTTTTTTTCATTTTAGTAAATAATCAATAAGAATACAGAACAGCTGCGTTTGCTACCTTTGTATTCATGTGTACACCTTGTTCGCTTTTTCCACGTATTTATAATTCACAAATTTGGAATAACGCCCCTAAAAAAAAAAATAGTAAAAACATAAGAAATTCACAAATAACGCCTATGAAAAAAATTCGAAATTTTTTTTTTCATTTTAGTAAATAATCAACCGCCTCGGAGGCACTTTTCCGCCATCCTCCTCCTCTTCTACCGCGTAATGCGATCGAATATTATGAAGAAAATTGAAAAAATGCATTAAGAACAAACAGCAAACAAATTTTTTATATATCTTCAGGGAAATAGCGTGCGAGGGTGCATCAGCTGACATGGAGTGGCAAAACGTTTGTGGATAGAGGTTCATTCTCCCGCATCCTCCTCCTCTTTTACCGCTTAATGCAATCAAATATTATGAAGAAAATTGAAAAATGCATTAAGAACAAACAGCAAACAAACTTTTGACAAAATATCGTCAGGGAAATAGCGTGTAGAGAATATATATTTTTCATTTAAGTTTCCCATGTGCAGTACAATATACGTTTTCTTTGTAACGAATTGTATAGTTTTCTTTTTCTCTCAGCTGACTTTATTTACGTTTAGATTTCGTACAGCATGGTCGATATGAAAAGATAGAATAATGTTTAGAACCAAGGAATATTACTAATACTATAATCTTGAGAATTAGATAAACCCCAAATAGAGTGAGTAAATAAATATTTTATGGGTAAGATATTGCGCTTGTATAGTCAAAACCCGCTGTCGGGCGCCGTGCCGATAGAGGTTCGTTCTCCCGCATCCTCCTCCTCTTCTACCGCTTAACGCAGTCGAATATTATGAAGAAAATTGAAAACAAGCATTAAGAAAAAACAGCAAACAAACTTGCCATATAATATCATCAGGGATATAGCATCAGCTGATACGGGGGTGGCAAAATGTTTGAATCCTCATGCTCACTGCCACCATGCACGTCCCAGTGTATGCCTGTTGCCCACCACATAATAGAGTGCATTAATTTGTTTACTGTACAGTAAATCTGTATATCTTTTATACTCTGCACTATTTGCATGTTAATATAAATAACTACAGCTCTTCTAATTTGTTATGTACTTATAAAATATGTTTTACTTATATCTTTGGAATAGTGTGTCTATGGACGGTTGTGGAACGAGCTAGGCCCAATATCATTGTTTCTTATGATAAATGACTCGTTACATTACACGATTTTCACATTACCCGTCACTTCTGAGAACCTATCTTCACGTTATTCCAAGAACTAGGTGTAATTCAAATAAAATTGTATTTACAGCTATGTGTTTGGTATCTTTCCTTTTAAATTCAATATAATATTTCAGTATAACTGTATATAAAAATAAATAAATAAAGAAATTAACTTGATACACACATATACAGAACATCTGTGTTTGCAACCTTTGTATTTGTGTGTATTTTGAATAATGTCGTTTTTACAGCAATGTGTTTGGTATTTTTCTTTTTAAATTCAATATAATCCTTCAATACCATCAAATATATAAACAAATAAATAAATTAAGCCATTAACTTGATAAATATGAATATAGAAGTGCTGCTAGTTGTGTATTCGTGTGTATTTTGAATAAAATCGTATTTACAATTATTTTTTTTTATTCAACATATTTTAATATAACCAAATATATAAATATAAATATGAATAAAGCCATTAACTTGATAAAGATGAATACAGCAGTGCTGCTATCTGTGCATTCCTCCGCTGCTCTCAAACTATTTTGGCGAGCGCTTTGAATTTTCTGCACCGGGCAGGTAGGTAGAAAAATTAATTAATTAACAATTTATTAAATTTTTTGGTCTTTGTCGTAACCGCGAAACAACGTAAGTCAGATTGGCATTATACGAGGACCTACTGTACAGTACAATACAGCAATACATACAATAATACATGGCAGATTATGGTAAGGTGTTTGTTCGTATCTGTGAATGTATGTAACTTGTTTCATAAGCAAGGGGAATTTTTGCATGTAGAAAATAAGGCCTTATATTGCTTCTATTCATGCAGAAATAGCTATAAACTACAGAACCAACATAATAATGGTATTTTTGCCTTCCAGAACATTTCAGTTACAGCTTATAGAGCAAAGAATAACGAAATATCTAGAATTTGTAACGTATAAATAGCCAATGAAACAACCAAAACAGAATCACCAAAGTCATATTAACTTGGCAAAATTATCTTGTCAATCTGTATGTTTTTCAAGTTTTTCAGTCACTGAATACTGTTATCCACAATGACTGTAAATTTGGCAGAGCATGCACAAGGTATACTGTAAATGGTAACAACAAAGTTAAACAGGTGTTAGCATTTCACTATAAATGTGCGATGGAAAAATAACATGCAAACCATAATACACATGTATGAGGTGGTAGACACAATAACACAAGATAGTAAGCACCATGCAAGAATGAAGATGCAATGTAGATAAGACTTCCATCAACTGTATAACCATTGTCCACGTCTCCACTTCCTTCATTTGCACTGCTTCAACGTCATCATCATTTTCAACATATGAATTTAAATAATCCGACACACCAACCCTTGCCTACTTCTTGCTTCATCTAGCCCATGAATTAAATTATGTTACAATAGAGTTGACAGCTAGCTAGGTTAGACTAGCTTTGTAAATATTCTCTGAGGATTTTTTTCAGTCTTTTCTGCTATAATGTAATGTGTATATAAATGTATGACACAGAATACAGTAAACCCTCGTTTATCGCAGGGGTTCAGTTCCGGGACCAACTGCGAGAGGTGAATTTCCGCGAAGTAGGATCACCCTATATACAGAGGTATTTTACATTTATTTTTACGTTTACTGTATAAACCCTCCCTGTACTGTTAACAAACCACCCTTTACGTTATTAATAACAGCGTGCAAGCGTAAATTTATATGAAAGTGATAGGTAAACTTACCGTGAATGAGGTGGTAATGACATGGCATCGTCGAGAGGATTGCAGAAGGTCACCGAACGAACCATATTATCATCATGTTCTTGTGAAAGTTGTAGGAGCGCTTTCACGTGTAAATACATGGCTGCCAGACGTTCGAATGTAAGGCCAAGTCCTTCCATTTCCTCGTGGCTAAGTTACAAAGTGAACTGAATATACAGTACTTATGAAAACCCTTGATCATTATGAAAAATATGGAAGTGAAAAGACCAAGTATCCTATCAGTGATATTTTGAAATACAGTATACTTTGGACTTGGCACAAACTGGTCTCAATTCAGGTCAGCCTTCGGAAACCAATTGTGTTCCTTCTCCTTCTATGATGGAAGTGGATGGCATTGAAAACTGTGAAAATGATACTAATGCTCCCCCAGTAGAGGAAATCTCTTGTAAATCAAACGTTAATGAAGATCTGCAGAAGCCGCTTGAAATTAAAGAGGAGTCTGTTCAGGCAAAGGAAATGATACTGATGCTCCCCCAGTAGAGGAAATCTCTTGTAAATCAGACGTTACAGAAGATCTGCAGGAGCCGCTTGAAATTAAAGAGGAGTCTGTTAAGGCAAAGGAAATGATACTGATGCTCCACCAGTAAAGGAAATCTCTTGTAAATCAGACGTTAAAGAAGATCTGCAGGAGCTGCTTGAAATGAAAGAGGAGTTTGTTGAGGCATAGGAGACTGTTATCGAAAGAACCCTGAAGCATAACATATTAATAAGCACAACGCAAACTGCGCACATATGAGTTAGACTGAACGAGTGAGGCGAGACAATGGAAGATGGTGGGAGAACCAAGCTTCGATCAAAAAGCCAATCAGACCCCATGATACAGAACATACAGAAAAACAATACTGTGATTCATCGTCTCTCACCCTTTCAGCCAATAGCATTCCATGAACTATCTCATGTAGGTGCGAGCCTTTGCGTTTTCCAAGACGCCAATACAGTGTACACTATCGTACAGTATTTCACATGGTGCCATACTGTGGGTGTATATGTTTAAATTTATGTTTTTTATTATTTCTTACTGTTTTATTTACTCTTAGGCTAGGAAATACTCTTTTTATCAATAAAATAATGAAAATTACAATATGTACTAGCTCATGTAGGTGCGACCCTTTTCGTTTTCCGAAACGCTGATACCGGTATCATATTTTACATGGTGCAGTACAGTGAGTATTTATAATTTTTACTATATTTTACTGTTTTAATATTCTTAGGCTAAGAAGTACGTTTTTTTATCAATAAAATAATGAAACTACTGGAAATTTTAATATATACTAGCTCACGTAGATGCGATCCTTTGCGTTTTCCGAAACGATGATACCGGTATCGTAATTTCTATGGTCCAGAGTTACATGTTCAAATTTATGTTTTTTTACTGTTTCTTACTGTTTTATTATTCTTAGGCAGCGAAATACATCTATTTATCAATAAAATAATGAAAATTTTTGTTTTCAATAAAATAATGAAAATACTGAAAATTTTTATTTTTTTACTATTTTAGCATATACCCAGAAAAAAAAACGCGATGCACTGAATTCGCGATAGGTGAACCGCGATATAGCGAGGGGTTGCTGTATATTATTAGAGCATGAAATAACCATTACTATATACAGGTCTCAAACACATACTTTTATGCTGAAGTGAACAATATACTTCTATACAAAGGCCCCCATGCCTGAGGTAATAGTGATACAATATACAGTCTTGACACCAAGATGGATATTAAGTAGATATGCATCATTTGAAGACTACTGCAAGAATAAACTAGAAAACGCATATACACACACTCCCCAATTTATGAACGAGCAAAGTTCCAGAAGTCTGTTTGTAAGTACAATTGTTCGTAACTTGTGTTAAGGTAATAAAAAGTACTGTACAGTATATAATTTTGCAGTACTGAACAGTACTTAGGCTAAAGACACTTAATTACTACATAAAACATACAGTATACAGTATTATTAATTCCTAATATGTTCATGAGTTGACGTTTTGTATGCACCATACAATATATTTGTTGGTTAAGCACCAGAGAGGACTGCAATTATTAAACAAGATTCCAGGACCCTTTCTTTCAGAAATCCCTGTTGAAGAGAATGCTAAGGAGATTCTTCTCTCAAAGAGTTAATAGCTCTACTGCAAATATGTCATCAACAGTGAAGTACCATTTGCCTTGGAAAACGAGCTGACGACAATTCTCCAGAAAAGTGTCTTCAGTAAAGATTGTTTTGTATTTGATGTGCCACACTGATGTTTCACCAACATATGAAATAGCCAGAGATTTCTTCACTACTATTTAATTATCACAAAGCCTTGGAAATGTACCCATTCATAGCAAGAACAGAACAATCTTTGCTAAAGGTATTTTTCTGGAAAAAGATGTTTGGACCTCTCTGGAAGAGAAACTGCCTGGTCTTCGTCTTTGGGAGAAGAACCTCTCAATCACTCTCTTCAATAGGTATATCTGGAACAATGGGTCCTTGAACCTTGTGTAATAAGTACATTCCTCTTGGATGCTTCTTAACTACTACATAAAATATACAGTATGCAGTCCCAATGAATCTTAACATAATAAAAATGTAATAATCCAGTACAGTACAGTACTACATACATATTACATGAGTAGCTAATGGTTAGATTTTTGTTTGTATCTGTGAATGGTTGTAACTCTGCTGTTCATATGTAGGGGAGCTTCTGTATTCCATAGGACAAATTTAATAAAAAAAAAAAAAAAAAAGTGTAAGAGATTTAGCTGGCATTTTGACGGAACTTTTAAAATTTGAAGTCTAAGAGTACTGAAGCAAATCAAAAGGAGTTACAATAACAGGATTAGTATCTCATATACCTTATGGTCCATACCAAGAGACTCTTCATATTTACTAGGCAATACAAACCCAATACACACTCATCCCCATGTACAAAGGATTCAGTCACGATTTCTTTTGAACTGCTCTACAGTAGTGCTATTAAGAGCACACTAGGACACTTGATTCCAACTGAAGAAATTCTTACACGTGAAGAAATTTTCATATATACTAGAGTTCCTTTTAATATCCAGCTTGCAGACACTGTTACGTGTCGAGTTGGTATTAAGACTGAACACTTTTTTGTTCATATATGTAAGGCTATGTTCTTACAAAAGGGGAGACCAAGGCAAATTTTCTGCCAAGATTTTCAGGGTTAGAAAGGTTGATGAAATCATGTGTAAATATATGCCCAAAAAGAAAGTCTGGAAGATGTAGGGAGATACCGCAAATCAGATCAAGTCTGTAATCATAGCACTAATGTATACAAGAAGCATTAAGGACCACAGACTGAATATAAGAATTAGAAATGTAAGTTTTAGTCAATATTTGAACTGAAACACTAACTCTGTCTATACTTTGACCAGGATAAGGACTAAGTAGCACTGCAGTAAACTTCAAGGGAATAGAGTATTAAAAAATAAGAGTCTCCCAAAAATACACTTACTGTGCAAGGGAGATAGAGGATGGCTAAAGAGACATGTTGTGCTTAAGAAGAGAATAAAAAAAACCTGCATGAGATGGCCTGAATCTAAGGTAAGAAAGCAAAAATATTCATAAACATATAGCTTTCAAAATATAAATGACAGCAGAGATGCTGGTGACTGACAACTTTTGTTATAAAGGATATGATGGTAGAGTGCACAGGTGATATACACTTTGGTAGGAAGCAAGGACTACTATATGCAAAAAGCTGAAAAAGGCTATTAAAATGGCTTATAAGAAGCTCCAAATGATACGGAGGATCAGATATTGCAGAGATGAAGTCCATACTGAAAAGACCTTTATAGGGCATATTAAGCAGTATTATAGACATGCTTAACTCATTCAATCACATCAGGCTCTTATCAAAACTGTGATTAATATCTACTGCTATCCAAATGCAAAAATACATTTAAAGTATATATATAAATTACTTACGTCTGCAACAACAGGTGCATGTGCTGGAAACATAAATATGTTGTGAACATGACTGAAAGCTTCAGTGAGGTAAGTCATAGAGCTAGATCTCTTTATCAGTGGTGGTGAAAGATGAGATTCATGTGCAAACAAAGAAGCCTCAGTTGCTTTCTCGCTTACACTTGCCTGGTCATACTGATTTGCAATATTTTTTTCTGGTGTGGTTGATTTTGAAGTCTTTAAAAATTCTGTATCGCTACATGGATCACTTTGCAAATGAGAAGGCAAAGAAAGAGAGCTGTATTCAGAGATACTGCTTTCCTCTGTCTTACCATCAAAATTCTGACCACTTAAAGCCGAGAAATTTATTTTATTGGGTAAGAGGTTAACTGATCCACTATGTTTGACAGCCGTTCGAGAACATGAGTGCTGCTGCATATCGGGATGAGGTTTTTTGTGATTGAAATCATCTGTGAAACTGTAGTGTTCTGTAAAAATGACATATAAAAAATATACTAAACCTATACCTTTCATTGTTTAGAATTAAAAATAAACAATATAAAATGCCCATAGCTGTTCAGAATCAATTGTTAAAACATATACTGCTAAATAATACTCACCATCTACATTCTCATTCTTCTCAGTAATACTCAAGTTCTCTAAATTAGACAAGCTGGATGTCTTAGCCAATCGAGCAAGCCCCTTCTTTTTGCCTCCACCTCCATCTTCATGGGTGCCAAAATCCATTCACTCAGCTATAGATTCACTGGAGAGGACAAGAAAGAGTATATATATATATATATATATATATATATATATATATATATATATATATATATATATATATATATATATATATATATATATATATATATATATATATATATATATATATATATATATACTGTATATATATATATATACAGTGTTACCACGGTTATTCGCGTTTCTTGGTTCGCTTTCTCACTGTATCGTGTTTTTTTTTTTTGATAAATTATTATTTTATTTCATGGGTATATGCAAAAATATTAAAATATTAAAAAAGAAAAATCTCAGTATTTTCATTTTTTTTTTATTGAAAAAAACATATTTCATTATCTAATTGATAAAAAAAAATTATTTCCCAGCCTAGGAATAATAAAACACTAAAAAATAGTAAAAATCATAAATGCAGATAGATAGATAAATACGTTTATTGACCACCTCTTTTGAAAGGTACAGTATAATCTTTACAAAAGGAATATTTGGTCCAAATTACAATGAATAAATTCAATAGATTTTGTACAATCATCAAATAAGTAGATGAATTTTAAATCAATATACATTGGACTAATAACTGAATGATATACGTACGTACATTATAACTCACAGTATTGCATCATACGAAATAGTGTTCGATAGAGTACAATGTATTGGGGTCGCAGCTATAAGAGCTAGCATATATATTTATATTTCCAGTAGTTTCATGATTTTATTGATAAAAAAAAAACGTATTTATTAGCCTAAGAATAATAAAACAGTAAAAAATAGTAAAAACATAAATACTAACAGTATTGCAACATGTAAAATACGATACCGCTATCAGCGTTTTGGACAAAGACTCGTTCAGTCTAACTCACGTGTGTGCCGTTCACGTTGTGCTTACTAAACGTATTGCTTGTGTTCGATAGCGTACAATGTATTGGGGTCGAAGCTACGTGAGCTAGCATATATATTTATATTTTCAGTAGTTTCATGATTTTATTGATTAAAAAAATGTATTTCTTAGCCTAAGAATAATATAACAGTAAAAAATAGTAAAAAACATAAATACTAACAGTATTTCAACATGTAAAATACGATACCGCTATCAGAGTTTCGGACAAAGGCTTCCACCATCTTCCATTGTCTCGCCTCACTCGTGTGCGCCATTCACGTTGTGCTTATTATTATTAATATGTTTTGCTTGTGATTTTTTTACTCGCATATTTTAACCTTTGCAATGCCTCCCAAGCATCCTTCATCTTCTAAGGCTTCTTGTAGTGAGCCTAAGCGGCAAAGGAAAATGTTAACCATTGTAGATAAAGTGAAACTCATAGATATGATGAAAGAAGGAAAAAAGTTTGTGGATGTCGGCCGCTATCTTACGTAAACGTAAAAATTATTGTAAAATATGGAATCTATGTATGTCAAGTCATCATCACCTCATTCACGGTAAGTTTTCCTATCACTTTCATAAAAAAATTACGTTGATTGCTGTTATTTATAATGTAAAGGTTTTTTTTAACAGTACAGGGAGGGTTTATACAGTGTAAACGTAAAAATACATTAAAATATCTATGTACATATAGGCTGATCCTGCTCCGCGGATTTCCTGGTTCGCGCCGGGTCCCGGAACCGAACTACCGCAATAAGGGAGGTAACACTTTATATATATATATATATATATATATATATATATATATATATATATATATATATATATATATATATATATATATATATATAGTAATCCCTCGCTCTATCACGGTTCACCTATCGCGGATTCACTGTATCGCAGATTTTTTTGGCATTTTTTTTTTTTTTTAAGATTATTGTGACACCAGGATGGGCCAAAAAATTATAAAATTAAACAGCCTTTACCAGGCTGTAAAGAGAAACATGTGGAAAGTGTAATGACCTGTCAGATGTGAAGGGATTATAAAAGATGTGCAATGAATATCCAGCTCTCTGCTGGGTTTTAATATACCTCTGCATTACTTTCATGATGTCTATTCCAATAATTCTCCTTATATCTTATTATTATTATTATTATTATTATTATTATTATTATTATTGGCAACAATAATTTTCCTTTGATGATGATTGTGGAGATTATCATCATCATCATTATTATTATTATTATTATTATTATTATTATTATTATTATTTTTATTATTATTATTATTATTATTATTATTATTATTATTATTATTAAGGGCTCATCATTGTTTGTACATCTGTTGGTTTATTTACTTTAATAACTGTGTAC